>BHFT01006690.1:0-59035 GCA_004320025.1 Laticauda laticaudata
TAGGCCATGCCCACAGAACTGGTTAGTGGTCCCTGGGATTTAAAATTATGAGTTTGGTGGTCCCTGAGATCCAAAAGGTTGGTGACCCCTAGTTCAGAGAACTGGCAAATACTACCTCTGACTGCCCCCTCTCCCATCTATTCTCTGCCTCTGGAGTCCCAATTGATTGGCTGGGTCTTCTTTTGTTAGCCTGCACAGGAGAACAAAGCTGGAAAGCAGGTTAGTGGGGTGGGAAGGGAATGGGATTTTTCAGTAACTTTCCCCCCGGAGTAGGGAGGGAATGTGGATTTTGTAATATCCCTCCCCTGGAGTGGGGTGAGAATGGAAATTTTACTGTATTCTTCCCCTGCCATGCCCACCAAGTTATGCCCACCAAGTCATGCCTACCAAGCCATGCCTACCAAGCCATGCCAGTGGTGGGATTCAAATTTTTTATTACCGGTTCTGTGAGTGTGGCTTGGTGGGTATGGCTTGATGGGCATGGCAGGGGAAGGATACTGTAAAATCTCCATTCCCACTCCACTCCAGGGGAAGGTTACTGAAAAATCCCATTCTCTTCCTACCCCACTAACCTGCTTTCCAGCTCTGTTCTCCTGTGCAGGGCAACAAAAGAAGACCCAGCCGATCAGCTGGAACTCGGGAGGCAGAGAATAGATGGAGGCAGTGCCAGTCAGAGGTGGGGTTTGCCAGTTCTCCAAACTACTCAAATTTTCTGCTACCGGTTCTCCAGAACTAGTAAGAATCTGCTGAATACCACCTCTAAGCCAGAACCAGCTTTTGAATCCCACCACTGCCTTCAAGTAAGTCAAGTAATCCTCAACTTATGACCTCAATTGAGCCCAATATGACTGTTGCTAATTTGTTACATGAATTTTGCCCCGTTTTATTACCTTTCTTGTCACAGTTGTTCAGTGAATCACTGCAGTTCTTAAATTATTAACTCAGTTGTTTAGTGAATCTGGTTTCCTGCTTGACTTTGCTTGTCAGAAGGTCGCAAACAGGGATCACATGAGCCTGAGGACACTGCAACCGTCATAAATATGAGTCAGCTGACAACTATCTGAATTCTGACCATGCGACCATAAGGGATGGTACAATGGTCGTAAGTGTAAAAAATGGTCATCGGTTACTTTTTTCAGTGATGTTGTAACTTTGAACAGTCATTGAATGAACTGTTGTAAGTTGAAGACTACCTGTATTCTGGACGCTCTAGTTCCCTCGCATTGCTGTTTGTCACATCTCCACCAGGGGTGGGATGCTACCGATTCTGCCTGGCTCTATAGAACTGTTAGCTCTGAAGAGCAGCAAACACTGAACCGGTTCTGTGTCTGCTGCTGTTTGGCCCACCCAGCCACCCGAGCTCTTACGTGTCCTTTATTTCCTGCTTTTTCAATCTCAGTTACTTTGCGCAGCACAGCTGAAGTTGAAAAAGCAGAGAAAAAGAGGCCTTTCAAACTCTGCACACCTGTGCATTGTGTTTTTCAGCTCTCCAGGCGGCACAGATTAAGTTTTTTTACATGCTCGCACAGCAAAACATAGTCACCAAACCGGTAGTAACACCAGTTGAATCCTACCCCTGATCTCCACCCTAAGTGCCCATTGTTGTTCGAATGAGCACTAGAATGATGCCTCCATATTATCCAACCACTCACCCCTGTTGCTGTTGCAGATACAGTCATAGTTTCATTCAGTGCTGGATTCATCAAAAAAAAAAAAAAACCNATTCATAAAAAAAAAAAAAAAACCACATGCTGCTTGCCTGTCCAAGAGTGGAGCTAGCCCATTGCTACTTTTAGGTACATATTTTTCACGAAGCAGTAATGCAGGTATGCTCGGCTAATCACCTAGGACCTCACGAAAAAAGGTCAGTGAAAAATGTAAGGATGACAAAGGCTTGTGTGGCATCCCAGATTGTCCCTTTTTCTTCAACGAATCCATTTTTATTTTCAAAATAGGATATCTAATTAGCTGAACTTCAGTGGGAGGGCAGGAGAATTTGATGACCATAGACAATTACCAAGAGCAAGAACATTTATACACTGAGTCATAGTGCTTTACAGCCCTCTCTAAGCAGTTGACAGAGTCAGCCTATTGCCCCCAACAATCTGGCACCTCGTTTTAGCAACATCAGAAGGATGGAAGGCTGAGTTAACTTTGAGCCTAGTGAGACTCGAACTGCTGCCTTCGGCAGAATTAGCCTGCAATACTGCATTCTAACCAGGGGTGGGATTCTACCAGTTCGGGATTCTACCACCTATTCGGTAGAACCAGTTGTTAACATGCTAAGCAGTTCAGAGAACTGGTTGTTAGAAGAATCCTGTAAGGCCTAATCCTGTAAGGAAGGCAGGAAGGAAACATTCTGGTGTTGCTTACAGAAACTGCCTCTCTGTTAACCCTTATTACATTCTTGGCAGGACTAGACTTCCTGTCTCAGGAACATCTCCGGAGTTTTTTTTCCCCTCCTTTGCTGGTACTTTGCTTGTGTGGAGTGACCATTCAAAGTTACAATGGCACTGAAAAAAATGACTTATGACCATTTTTCACGCTTATAACTGTTGCAGCATCCTCATAGTCATGAGAGTCCAGGCAAGGAGATGCGTGCGTTGATGTGAGTGATGTTGAGTTGACCACACCTAGCCAATAACATGACCACCAAGCCACACCCACCCAGTCATATGACCACCAAGCCATGCCCATCAACTGAGCCATGCCCACAGAACTGGTTGTTAAAAAGTTTGAATCCTACTCCTGATTCTAACCACTGCACCACCGTGGCTTTCTTGGTTACTGTTTTGATTAGTAAAAAACTTTTAACCCACTTTGCCTGAGATAATATGACTTGTCACTGTCTCTCTTGACATTTCCAGACCCTCCAGAGAGCGAGGCCTGATGAAGCCACTTCTGTCCTTTTGCAGTCAGTTGGGTTAATCAATTCATGGGGAAAATTTGGTATTAACAGATTGTAGAGTTCGTTGCCTGAAATTGCCTTCCGGCTGAGGAATGCCAGGCTGTTTCTACCTTTATTAGTTGAACAGATGAGGAAATTTTGGCAGACCTGAACAATGTGTTCTGCAGCAGTTGTGCATTACAGTGTCCCAGTGCGCTGGTTAAAAATTATGTGTCCAAACGACAGAAGGGGTTGTTTAACATTCTCTCCCTGAGCTGCTTTTCCACTACAGGAGAAAATAAATAAGCAATTGATCTGGTTTCTAATGTATTCCAAATGTGGCAAAACCTGAAATACATTTTCCAAATGTACTAATTCAGCTGCTAGGAGTACATGTGTTTTTTTATCCATGACTTATGTAGATTCTATGTAGGTACTTTGGTTATGTCAGAAATTTTTCATTCAAATTCTGCCATTATTTTGGGTTACATATAATTTTTTAAAAAAACCTTTTGATTTCTAACTGTTGATATCTGGATTCCACGGAGGAAGCTGCTTCACACTTGTTAATAACTCTTCTTCTTTGATTTATTGAAACAAAATCATTGGTTTTCATGAATGACAATGTATGGATTCACTAAGGGATGTGGTGGCTCAGTGCCTAAGATGCTGAGCTGATCAGTCAGGAAGGTTGGCAGTTTGGCAGTTCAAATCCCTAGCGCCGCGTAACGGAGTGAGCTCCCATTACTTGTCCCAGCTTCTGCCAACCCAGCAGTTTGAAAGCAGGTAAAAATGCAAGTAGAAAAATAGGAGCCACCTCAGTGGGAAGGTAACAGAGTTCCGTGCACCTTCTTCAGCGTTCCGTGAGCCACATGACCACGGAGACGTCTTCGGACAGCGCTGGCTCTTTGGCTTTGTACGGAGATGAGCACCGCCCCTCGAGCTGGAAACGACTAACATGTGTGTGCAAGGGAAACCTTTAACTTATGGATTCACTACATTATTCTTGACTATTTTCCATCTTCAATATTAAGCAAAATGAGCAAGCAATCGATTCAAGGCAGTCCTTGACTTATGACCACAACTGAGCCCAAAATTTCTGTTGCTAAGTGAGACATTTTTTAAGTGAGTTTTGCCCCATTTTACAAACTTTCTTGCTACCATTGTTAAGTGAATCCCTGAGGTTGTTACGTTAGTAACACAGTTGTTAACTGGCTTCCCCGTTGGCTGTGCTGGTCAGAATGTCACAAAAGGGGATCACATGACGCCCAGGACATTGCAACTGTCATAAATATGAGTCAGCATCTGAATTTTGATCATGTGACCATGGGACTGGTGCAAAGGTCGTAAGTGTGAAAAATGGTCATGTCATTTTGTTGTAAGTTGAGGACTACTTGCACAAATTGAGAGTGATTGAAATTTATGCTGACATTATAAATATGAATTTACATAAGCACTACCACAAATGTGTTGTTGATGCTTATTTTATCTGTTTATTTTAGTCCAGTTTTCAGAAAAACTGTGAAATAAAATGGATTACATAGTCTCACATTGAAACAAACATGCTGTAAATAAGCTGATCAGGCTTTGATGATCACAATTGCTTCTAAGCATTCACAACTGCTTCTAAGAAAAGAAGGTTAAATGTTATTTAGTCTTAGCTTAAATTAAACAATTCTCTCTCTCCCTCTCTCCCTCTCTCTCTCTCTCTCTCTTTTTCACACACACACACACATCTCCATAATTTTCTCCTATTAGAAGACAAGACTGTCATACCTACTGCAGAGATGAGGAATTTAAAACATGTCTAACTGTATCAAAGGTTCTTCTCCTCAGGTATTAAAAAAACAAATTTTCCAAAGGATTTTCCCCAATACACCTTATATTCTGAAACTGAATTGCTGAAGCGTGAATATGGCGCAAGTGAATTGGACACACAGCTTCCAAGCAAGGGTTTTTTTACAAAGAAATGGAACTGAGGGAGACCTCTTGTTGACGTATGCTTTATGGCAAATCAACTATGTTGCTACAATTTGTGTGGTGTCCCTGACATCCTGGTATGCTAAAGGAACAAAGCTAGGCTTGGATGGAAATCAAATTACAATCAACTGGCTTTAGGTTATACAAGTATATTGTACCTACCACTGATTAACATGTAGCTGCCTGAAAGTTTACTTTGCTGAGAAATTCTAAAGCGTTCCTTAATTGCTTCCCATCCAAATTGCTGTCTGGCAACTTAAAGCAGTTTGTCTGTTCAACAAAACAACTTAAAAAAAAAAACACAATTTCCCAAGCAAAGGGATCAATTTCTTAATTTTTGAGCTCCAAAGTAATAATTTTAACAGGACTTTCTTTTTGAAGTCTTTAACAGAGACCTATATTCTTTCTTCCCCACCCTCAAAACGGTATCTCTGTATAAGAACTGACACTAGGAAATGTACAGTTGCTGAGAGATTATATATATGTTCTAGGATTAAACTATCCTAAAATACAACTGCTCCACATCCTATCAAGCATTTTTACCAATTCATCTCATTGTGGAAATACTTTCTTTAAAAACAAGCAGTGACATATTAAAAATCAGCTGGAAAATGCATTTAATTACTTGATTATTTGGATTCTCAGGGAGTTTTGTCCTGAAATATTTCTTCTCCAAACAATTTCCATGCCAGAATTCGAACCAATATTTATTTACCCAAACAAACAAAAATGTGCTAGAAAAATAGTAATCAAAATGAATCTTACAAACCATTGCAACCTCTGGAATATGCTTTCCTCCAGTGAAATGAATCCCTTGCTTTCTAGATTTCCCATTGTCTCTTCCTAAAGTGATCATTTGTTTTGAGATGCTCTCAACCTTTTCATCTGACATTTCAATAGATGCTTTTAATTTGGGTTACTTCAATTAAAGATTTCA
Source organism: Laticauda laticaudata (assembly GCA_004320025.1). Classification (NCBI taxonomy): domain Eukaryota; kingdom Metazoa; phylum Chordata; class Lepidosauria; order Squamata; family Elapidae; genus Laticauda; species Laticauda laticaudata. The sequence continues at coordinate 5,805 of BHFT01006690.1, forward strand.
TTAAATGGCACCACCTAAATTTAATGTTTATTTAATGAGATCAGAGTTTGAAATATTGAAGGAGATACAGATGTCTGAGATTTTCAGCTCAAAATTTCATGCTCTAGGCTTTAGCTATGAAGTAACTAAAGATTTCATAATAAGTATAATATTAAAATCTCTTGAGAACTAGATCATTTCAAATCTTTTTTAAAAAATTCAGGTTCAGTGTTGATCTTTTCAGAGTACTGTGGGCACCATGGTGCTAGAGGCTAGTTCCAGAGTTGTAGAACAGTATCTGAGTTTTTAAGATTGCTTTATCCCGTTTATATGGGAATATTCAAAAAATTACTCTCAATTTCAGATGTTCTTGAAGAATCCATACCAGCTTGATGTTAATTGGTTTTGGGGAACCCTAACTGTAGGAAATGGCAACTTGTAAGCCTAGAGGAGCATGAGGCCTCTGAGACCGTTTTTGGTGGCCTCCTGAAACTTCATTAATCACTAAAACCTGATGCACAACTATAATACTACAGACTAAAATACCATATATGAAAATTCTAGAAAAAAACACATCAGAGCTTAAAAATGAACAATGTTTTCCCCCAACTGCAGTCCCATGTAAATGAACCTATCCATTTTTGGGGCCCTCAATTCCTCAAAAATGTTATTTGAGGCCCTTCATCCCAAAAGGTTGCCCACTCCTAAACTGGAGAGTAGATTTGAAATATCTCCGTATGTCCACATGTCTCAAAGAAAGAAATAATTACCAAAATTACCCAAGCAACCTCAGGTACACTGTCTATGCCAAAAGCTTGCCAATATAAGATGGTTTACATGGATTTGTAAAGGAGTATAAGCAAGGAGTAGGTTCTCTTTATTTTGCAGGGTGAAGCATTTCACAAAGTGAGGTCATTTCTGAGGAGATTCATCTCAGGCTCCCACCTTGTTAATCTCAGGTAGGGTGCAAACCAAGCACTTTTCAGGAAGCACACACAAGGTGGGTAATTATGATTGGGAGAAACAATCCTGCAAATACAGGGATGCCAAGCCATGTTGGACCTTAAAGGTTAAAACCAGCATTTTTAAATTTGTCCTGGAAATCTATTACTAAATAGTGTGAGACTTCAGCATTAGTGCTAATGAATTTACCTTCTGCTGTCAGTAAACAGGCAGTTATATTTTGTACCAACTGCAGTTTCCAAGTCATCTTTAAGGATAGCCTCATGTAAAACACATTGCAAGGTGATTAAAACATGAGTCACTGCTGCAATGACATCCCAATGTGAAAAGACCTGCAATGGATGCACCAGCCAAAGCTGGACAAGGCTGTCCTAACTCACCTAAGTAGCATATCCAGGGTGACTCCCATGTTGTAGACCCACTCTTTCAAGGGAAGTACATTATCAACCAGAACCAATTTGGGGATCATCTCAGATTGACCACGTCTAACATCTTGATCTTGTAGAGATTCAATTAGAGCTTGTTTTGACCCTTCTAACCTTTCCAACATCTGCAACATGAGCAAGGGTGGAGATTTGTGAATGGATGGGTATTTTTTTGATAAAAGATCACATAAATATAAAGATGCACAATTAAATGTAGTAAGATTTGAGTCAGGATAATGACTAACCCTGCTTCAGACCAATACATGACCTCTTCTAGCTGTTTCACAAAGACACTAAAGAACATAGGAAAAGAGTGATAAGCCCCATAGCATCCCACATTGAATTCACAAAGGCCCATTGGTTTCCTCCATGCATACTGACTGATAGTGCCCACTCAAGTCGATGGCAAACAATTACAAAACTGAATCTCCCACTGTTTGCTGGTAACCAGTTGAATGCAGTGGGCAATGATAGTGAGTACCACTGAAAATTCTCATAGAATCAGGAGGAGTGTACTGTCCATATCTATGGCAGTGTCATGCCCCTGATGGAGTATGACTCCAAGGGAGAGATGGAACAGCTGACAGGGAGTGAGAGTGTGGCTCCAGTGGTTGTGGAGGAAACTGGAGAAGGGCACAGGCCGGATGACATTCAGAGGAAGACCCAAGCCCATCCCCTCTTCATCCTAGGGCACACAGGGAAGAGTGGATAAGGAAGAAACATGAGTGGTTTGATCTATGGGGGAGGAAGGGGCCCTGATCCCCTTCATGGGCTGCAACTGGGAGGACTGGTTAAAAAGACAAACTGCACATGGCAAAGTTGCTGGAAGCAAAGCGTGCATTCTTGTTGGAGCTAATCTATGTTTTGACTTCCTCTCAACTGTGGTTGCTGTGTTATCTGGTAGAAGTCTGCAATTAATCATCCATGCCTGCCCTAATAATTCCTTCAGTGTGGTGTGTTGGTTTTTTTATTTCAAATTAATTTTACTTTGCATGCAGACTGCATTTACTCCCTCCATAAACTGTTTTCTTTAAGAGTTTGATATCCTTCTGAGGATAATTGGACATTGGGACCAAGTCGGAGACTTTCTTCTATTTTTGTGATTTGGTTATTTTTGTGTCACGCCCCAGGTCATCACAGGTAGGTCCCAACATAAATTATATTCCATTGCTTCCCCCAAATACCTGGGCAGACCACAGCCTCCTGTTAATAATGTGGAGAGGTCAGAAAAGAAAAGGGAGAAGATGGACATTGAATCCCTAGATCTTATTAGAAAAAGAGTAAACTCGGGGGATTGAGAGTGAGCTAACCTTATTTTTTGATGAAAACAAGAAACAGGACACCTCACTCCAAATTCTATGGGACACAATGAAGGCATATACAAGGGGGATTACAATCGTCTATGCAGCAAAGAGGAATAAGGAGAAAAAGAAACAGTACAATTCACTACAGACAGAAATTGGACAATTAGAAAATAAACTTCAAATAAATCCAGGGAATGAACAGATCAATGAATCATTGAATTTGGCCAAACACAAATTAAATTTATTAGAACAAGAGAATAAAGTTAGGGATCTCAAATTCATGAAGCAAAAAATCTTTTGAATATGCAAAAAAGCCAGGAAGATGGCTGGTTTACAAATTAAAAAAAGAAAAAGAGAAAAGAATAATACACCAATTGCAGGATGAGTCAGGCAATTTGCAAAATAACAAAGAAGAGAAAAAGATGATCGCCCAAAAATATTTCAAAAACCTTTACAGTCAAGAAGAAATACCGATAGATAAAATAAACTAGTATTTGAAAATAAAAAAATTATTATCAATCGACTTAAGAAAAAAGAACAACGTTAAATAGAGACATAACAATTACAGAACTAAAAGAAGCAATCCAAAAACAAAAGACCAATAAATCCCCAGGGCCAGATGGCTTACCAGGGGAAATATACAAAAATATGGGAGAATTAAAAGTTATGTTCCATTGCATCCAATATTTTTTACATCCTATGCCTAGGACTGAATTTTCATTGAATGAGGCCAATCTTCTTGGATCCTCTGTGGTTAAATTTATTCCATCTTCTCCAAAATCTTTACCCCATAAGAAAGTTTGAAGATAGAGAGGAAGATATCCAAACTGGTTGGATTAAGGGGTGGTTCTTCAGGAGGGGGTACACACCACTCTCATTGCAAGTCAGGTTCTAACTCCCCTCCATCTCTTTCCTGGACATACCTTCTTCAGCTGCCCAAAGGTTCCAAGTGGAGCATGGATCCAATTCACAGCATCCACTCTTCAGTCACTTCATGTTCCAAGGACATCCATCTAACCTCCCAAGATATGGCCTGGATCAAGGTAGCCTCTCACTCTTAAGCAAATGTAGGCAATTTTTGCTGTGAAGAATCTCGCAAAGGCCTCTTCTACAACCTTTTCCAAAGGATGTAACCCTAAACAAGACCGCTAGCCCAGCCTCTTCAGACACAGATGCAATAATTTTAGAGGAATTGGCCTCTGTTTATTATATCTGCTGCTTTTATTTGGTTTGTTGTAATTGACTGGTGTTTAAATTTGTTTAAAGCTGATGTCTGATTTTATTAAAGTTGCCTTGATTTTGAATGTTGTGATAAATACTCTTTGCTACCCTAGGAAGACTGAAGGAAGGAAGGCTCCCTAACCAGGAAGTTGTGGTTGGGGACAATCTTATGAAGTTTTTGAAACCGGTAACAAAAAACTGATGGCGATGTGATAGACAATTATATGCAATTTCCGACCTGATTAGAGAGAAGCCACTATTCTTAGCAAAACACTGGATCAATGTCTGCCTTAGTATGGAAGTGTTCCATTTTCATGCTGGCTCTGATGAAACCATATATGAACTTCTTGCTGATTTATCATAAATTAAAATCATTCCTTCCAGATCTGGAATGGCCATATTTCTGAATCATGTGTGAGCCACAATATAATGAGGAACATTTGGATGAAAGCAGCATTTTATGAATTTATCACATTGCTAATGTAAGCCAGGTTCATTTGGTCAGATCCAAGTGGGGAAAAACACTGGAAACATGGAGGCTGTTTGGAAAGATGGTTTAATGGTGGACAGGACCACATGGCTTAGAGCTCCAAAGTGAAAAGGGTGATCACATGCTTCAACATGAAGGAAAAAAATCAAGAAGAAGAAGGAGGGCTGAAAGTGCCTGATTTTATACCCTCTGTTGAGATTTGAATTTATGCTTGTATTCTGATTGGTTGTTAGACTCCCCTGTGGCCATGCAACTCTGTAGGCTGTCTTGAGTCCCAGGCTTGGTTGAGCCTTGCTGGATGATGATGTAATGAAAAGGGCTTGAGGCAATTGCTATAGAGATTCTTGTTATGTAAAATATTCTGGCCCAGGCCTTAATGACCCCACCCATTAACAAAGGTGGGGGTGAGCTTCTACTTCCGAGGTGAATTTCTGCTTCTGAGTTTCTACTCTTTTTAGGGGAAATATTCTGCCTTTTTAATATTTCCTAGGATATTTCAATTTTCTAGGAGAGGGTTGGGTGCTAACTTCCTACAGTGTTTCAGTATATTGCTTTGGAAATAAATAATTCTGAAAGTATCGTTGAAGGTTAGTATAAGAATCCAACAGACAATGTAAGATATTCTGGATAGATAGAAAAATAGATAGATAGATAGATAGATAGATAGATAGATAGATAGATAGATAGATAGATAGATAGATGATAGATCCGAATACCTTACTTTGTCTGTTGGATTCTTATACTAACCTTCAACAATGCTTTCAGAATTATTTATTTCGAAAGCAATATATTGAAACATCATTAAAAAATAATATCAATTTTCAAATGCAGCATACATGTTATTTCAATCAGGTGTAGTCCTGTGTGACTGAAACAATCTTTACCTAGTGATGAAAATTGGAGAGTGCTGACATCAGTGTATCTATTTGGGGAGGGGGGATGTTCCCTCCTCATATTCACTCCCTTTGCTTACTATGGAAGCAGGCTACAGGATGGATCAGGGGATTATTTCTAGCCTGAGCAGGTTGATATGGCACAAGGCATTATTTCAGGTTTTATTGCATCTTTTATAATGAAGTTCTTCACCATCATACCTTTTTTATCAATGTGCAAAAGAGATTGACTGATTGAGCACTTGCAAAAATTTACGCTCCTTGGCTCATAACACAGGGCCAATTTTCAGGACACAGTTCATGGGTATTCATGGGGGAGCACAGGGAAAGATGATAAAATAAATAGCTTTATTACATGTGTGACTTCTTTATGACTTGCATCAGATACTTATATTCTAGCTGTGTTAGACTCCCCCAGCATATACTGCTGGTGCCCTACTTGGGGAGGTAAGAGGTAAGATGAGAATTATTTTGTAATGGTGCCCCCAATTTGTGTAGTGAGGTAAGTTTCATAATTGGGGCAGCCATCTGTCTAGCAAGAGTGTTGAGGAACAGTTTTTCTGGTTGAGAAGCATTGTCATTCTTCTGAAGAAACTATCTTGCGTTCTCTGAATGTATTCTTCTCAGGGGGCTTCAAGAATAAAATGATTTCTATTTTACTGAAATAGGCTGAGCAGTCTTGCCTTTGTCAAAACTGGCAAGAAACCCTTACATTATTCTGCTTCCTGCATCCTTTTCTTGACTGCTCCTTCACAAAAGCTTAGAAGACCATGTGAAGTATGGCAGTTTGTTTAAGTCTTATGATTCAACAAAGTCTTTCATTGGAATATTCACAAATGCAAATGGTTCATAGTATGAAAGTCATTTAATCAAGCCATTTTCCTTCTACCACTGTGCAAAACTAAATTGGTTTTCATTATTAAATGGATGGATATATTTCCTGCAAGATAAAAGGATTTTGTTATATATGTAAATGGTTGAATCCTAAACTACTGTTCTGATTGGTCCAGATAAGTAAGAGGTGGATTGGTTCACTAGGAACCAATCCAAAGAGCTGCTGAAAGGCGGCAAATTTAAAGGAATGCCATAGGTTGAAAGCAGGCAGGCCAGTCTGTATAAAAGGCTGGCCTCGGCTGCAGCCAAAGTGTTCCTATTCTGACTACTGTTTGAATAAAACCTTTTGTTGTTGGAACCCGGTCTACCTCGTGTGTTTTCCGAACAAAACAGATTTTAAGTTAATGCCTCAACAATAAGTATGGTGAAGAGTAACTACTGTACAGTAATTTGGCTTTCTTCTGAAAGAAGCATCATAAAAGGAGACTATGTTCTGGCCCTGTATGTATGTCCATATAGTATGGACATTTGCAAGTAAGACCACTACCTTACAGATGGGAAACCTGTGGTACACAGACTGTGGTGAAGGATCCTGGGTACCACAGTTCAACAACGTCTGGAAAACTACATATTCTCCATTCCTCATAGTCTTAGTTTCAGTATGGATCTCTAAAATGGTCTGGTTTGGATTCCAGCATCTACTAAAGACTGTGCATAAAGATGTCGGAGTAGACTGTAAAATCCTTCTTCTCTAATCAGATCTTATCTGACTAGAAACTATAAATCTCATCACTGGTCATTTCATCACTCAAGTCGATATAACCCTATTAGATAATCTCTTTCAGGCATGTAATAATGCATGAAAAAGGCTTAGGTCCAAGATCTGACAAGCACTACTCTATACTGGAGCTATTATAGCCTAGAAAACATGCACTGGGTTTTGAGGAGGTGCTTGGGGTGAACATCTGAGCAGATGCTTCTGTATAACAGATATTTTGGATTTCAATTCCCATAAAATATAGTGCAGCTAACAGCCACAGAACTGATGGCTCAAAAATCTGGAATGTGTGTTCTCATATAAAAAGGTAAAAAGTGATGCTATACACATAGGCAAACAAATACAGTGAATAAAAACACTAACTATTGTTTGTTTTGAGTTTCATGCTTTCATTTTACATAATACATCTTAAGTACATTTTAAGTTTTTCATGGATTTATCTTAAGTACACTTTAAAGACAAGAGACAAGAATTGGAAAGTAGCTTTAAAAGAATCCTTGTCTTGCCTTCTGACTTTATAATATACAAAATAGAGGAATGCTTGATTATGGGGAGTTAATAATCATAAGGTTCAGCAGCTGCCAAATAGGATGGATTTGACCAGATATAACATCTGGCAAATTTGGCTAAGTTTTCTAGCTACCTCCTCTCACAACTATTTATTTCCTGAGGTTATTTCATATTCTTCTAGTGTAGGGGTGTCGAACTTGATTTCATTAAGGACCACATCAGGATTGTGTTTGATCTTGGGGGGCTGGGGTAGGCGTGGCCCAAGGTAGGTGTGGCCAGCTCGACATCACTCATTGCCCAAGCGTTCTGCCAGCAAAAATGGGCTCCCGAGCTCCATTTAAGGTTGCAATGGCCTCCTGCAATCCTCTGCCAGAAAAAATGGAGCTTGGGAAGGCCGGACCCAGCCCTTCTGAACTCTATTTTTGCTGGCAGAGGCACTGAGGGCCGGTCCTTTATGGTTTCCAGGGCTGCCCTGTGGCCCAGATCTAAGCACTTGGCGGACTGGATCCAGGCCCTGGGCCTTGAGTGTAACACCCTTGTTGTAGTGTTTCAGTATGATTTTAGGACAGCTTCTTGAGAGCAACATTGTCATTTCACCCACCACATATTTCTGTGCTGTGTTTATAATTTTTAAACTGCTGGCCTTAATGAAGAATCCAACATTTTTACAATACAATAGTACATTTACAGTATTAAATCAATTGGCCACCAACGATGGGCCACATTTTGAAAGCAAAATTCCTGTTCATGTGACAATATGATACAAACAGCAAAGGAGGTGAATCAGATGGGCGGAGGGAAGAATTACATCAGAACTGTAATTTGAAATATAAGAGCATACTGCAGACATTCAAATCAGTTCCCAATGCTGTGATGTAGCACCAGGAAAAGCCCTTGAACTGATTGCATTGATTTGCTAGAGTGAAGAAACAAATGGCTGAGACCCATGTTTATTTAAACACATAAACAAGCAAGGTATTAACTGAATCATGAGGAGGAATTCTGTTTTTTAGATGCAACTCATATCTGATTCTATCAAAACTATTCAGACTCTTACTGGCAATTTCTCATGAAGAACCACCCAATTGAAATGAATGTATCATTAGTGTTCTTAGAAATCAGTCCATTTATATTCTAAAAAATTCAGCCCATTGTAAATGTAGAAATAATTTGTCTTTCTATTGTATGTAAATTAAAATATTTATAGAATGTACAATTGGTGGAGGTTTATCAAATTCATATTATTCACAGGCACAACTTGATCCTCAAAGAGTGCAATAAAATTGTGGTTCATTTGAAAAGAGAATATTCCTCAGTTTATTTCACAAGACTCCCTCTGAAGAATATATTAGTAGACTCAACAATTTTGGACAATTTTCATCCAGCCTCCAAACTTCCTTTTTTAGGGAAGGTTATTGAGAAGATATTCAGCCTATAGCACCTGGATAATATCCTGGAGGAAATAGATTTGATCTATTAGATCAATAGATTTATTAGATCAAATAGATTTGATCTAAATAGACTTTTTGGTTTGGCATTGTCAGCCTTTCTCAAATATGGATACAGTATTGGTCATATTTGTTGATATCCTCTGGCAGAAGCAGGGCAGATATGGTGTAAGCGTCTTAGTTTTCCTTGATATTTCAGTACCTTTTGATACACCAAGCTTGGTATCCTTCTGGGGCAGCTCCAAGATCTGGGAGGGGGAGGCAAAGTGTTATGGTGGTTCTCCTTTCTCCCTGGTTGATTCTATTCAGTGTTAACAGATCAGGAAAGTTCCATCTTGAGGTACCTCACATAGTACCTCACATCCTATGTGAGGTACCTCAAGGCTTGATGCTTTCATCTCAAGTTTAACCATCTGCATGAAAGTGCTGGCTGTGGTCATCTGTTAAAATGAGCTGAGGTATCATCAGTGTGTCAATGACACTTAACTGAACAGTTTTAGAGTGTGTCAGCCCTGCAAGATAGACCTGACAAGAAATGGATACCGTGTAATCCTAAAACTACTTTCCTTGGAACTAATGGACTATTGCACGACTAAATGCGCTTCTTCTCTTCCCTCTGTTATTCTCATGTTAGGCGTGGATCAGATTTGCCTTGTATTCATAGAGCTCTATTTTGGTATGGGCATAAAAGAAATTTATCTAGTTGTTGGCTTGGTAACAGATCTTCCCTCTCTCCCTCTATTTCTGTCTCTCTCTCTCTCTCTCTCTCTCTCACTCTTGTGTCTGTCTCTGTCTCTCTGTCTCTCTGTGTGTGTGTGTGTGTGTGTGTGTGTGTGTGTGTCTGTCTGTCTGTCTGTCTGTCTGTCTCTGACTCTGTCTCCCTTCCTGTCTCTCTCTCTCTCTCTCTTTTGGTCTCTCTGTCGCTCTGTGTGTCTCTTGTCTCTCTCTGTGCATCCATCCATCCATCCATCCATCCATCCATCCATCCATCCATCCATCCATCCATCCATCTATCCTATCTATCTATCTATCTATCTATCTATCTAATCTATCTACTATCTATCTATCTATCTAATGATTATCCTGGGGCATGACACAAGGCAAAAGCAAGAAATGTTTCCCTTTAGTACTCTCCAACTTTGCTCCTAATTCCAGGTTACCTTGGCTGGAGGAAAAAACCTCTTCCCAATAAAGAGTCTTTATGGAGGAAATTGCAGTCAAAAACTGAGTACATACACAACTGTAAATAAAAATCCACACAAACCACAACTGCAAGTAATCAATTTTACCAGGGAGGAGAAGGGAATTGCAAGTCTTGAAAGCCCAGCAAACACACACACAGGTTGGGAAGAACCAGGAATCCAAGATAAGGCCTTCGTACAATACCAATAATCACGAGTTTGGCTCCACAACAACGTTCTGTGACGCAGCTTCCGCATTTTTAAACACTGTATTCCCAGGCTGCAGCTAATGAAGGAAATCAGGGCCCTTTCCTCCCCTGTAAGACATGCAACTCACGTTGTTCCCTTTCTCCGTTACTCCCTGCATGCCCATAGGATGAAGAGGGGGTGGGCCTGGCCTTCCTCTGGAATTCCCTCTCCCTTGCTCTACCTCTCCCTTGCTCTGCCCAGCTGCCCTGTGCCCTTCCCCAGTTCTTCCACAGCCAACAGAACCACACTCCCACTCCCTGTCAACTGCCTCAGCCTCCTCCTCTAAATCAGATTCTGACAAGGGCATGACTTCTCTCTCATCTCTTTCTATCTATCTATCTATCTATTTCTAAACTCTTTAAAATCTATCTATCTATCTCTATCTCTATCTCTATCTCTATCTATCTCACTCTGTGTGTCTGTGTGTATCTGTCTCGTGATCTGCTCTCTGCTCCGAGACAGTGGCCTGCATCTCTGTTGTTGCCAGGAGCAAGTAGGGCAGGGTCTTATTGTGGCCCTACATCATAATCGGCTCCAGGAGGAGGAAGAGACCCATGTCCCCCATTGTGAAGCTTTATAATTTTCATTGTGCTGAACAAGGTGCTGCAAAAGCAGCAGGCAAGCCATGGAGGCAACAGCAATGGTGACCAAGGCACCAACGAGGGCCAGAAGAAGTAGCTGGGAGACCCAGCAAGAGATGACGTGCCAGAGAATCAGCCCCAACTGCTTCTCTTCACAGGAGAGGGATGAAAGGAGGGAGTCACAGCAGAGAGATAAAAGAGCCGCATGCAGCTCTGGAGCTGCGGGTTGCTGACTCCTTGCCTAGTGTCTAGTCCAGTGCACAGGACTGCCCTTGAACATTATTCAGAAGCTACAGCTGGCTCACAAGGCAGCAGTGTAAGCAGTTATGAGTGGACATTGGTATATAATATTTCTGCAACATGAACGTCAAACATTATTGATGAACTTTCAGATTCAGTTCAAGATGCTGGTTACCACTTGTAAACATTTATGTCCATCTAAATATATCTGATAGTTTCTGCCCATCCTGTACAATTGGATACAGCCAGTACACTTTGAGTACCATTCATTGAGTGTCATCTATTGGGACCTAAGAGAAGTGCCTTCTCTGTCCTGGCATTTGCCCACTGACCTAGCAATCTTTGAACTGCTCCAACTTTGCAAGCTTATTTAGACAATCTGTAAACACTTGACTTTTTCTACAGGTGTCAGGATTGGTCAATAGTATCCATTTGATTGATATTACTTGTTTCGGCTGTGCTGTCCATTTCCTGTTGAACTTAATTGCTTTTGAAAGAGGCACCAGTTTTGATTCTATGTTGTTATTTGAGGTGAATAGCCTTATAAATTGAACAAATCAATAAATATCCCCAGCAGTCAATTCTCCCACTTGATTAAGCCTCACAACTCCCCCTTATGAAATAGACGCTCGGAACTGACGACTGATGTCATGCTAAAGATGGAATTATTTAAGCGAACCAGCAAAACAAACTGCAAGTATCTAAAAAGTAATTTGAGGAATAGCTTGTTTTGCAACCGTTGGTTGATCTTTTGTGACCTCTAGTGGCCAATTCGAATAAGGTTTCCTCAAAATGAGATTTTAAATTTTCAACTTAATAGTAGTATCCTTTTCTCAGTTGAAAAAAACATATATGAATGGATCAGTATTTTGGGCAAGTCCCTACAATATTCATGTTTTCAATTCCACAGGCTTGGACATTTTTGCGGTATCGGGTTTGAACTATCCACAAAAGGTACCAATGAGAAACTGTTTCAAAACTTCTTTTTAAAGTTCAGCTGAGTCTTTTTATCTTTTGCATGCAAATATATATATATTCAGAAGCAAGCCCTCATCTTATTGTCTTAAATAGGAATTACTCCACATTACACATTAATTGTATTGCTAAATTAATATAGCTGATATAGCTTCAATTAAGTCAGCAGTTCTACAAAGCCTAGACTTGTTCATCTCCTTGCAATGTGACTGATTGTTGAGATAACACTTAATTAATTTTACATCCTGACACTATATATTTATTATGCAAAGTAACATACATAACATTTCATATAATGGTATTAGTCACACATCTGTGTGATTTATGTCTCTCTAAGTCAATCCTTTGCTGAAAATGTATGCTGGCTAAAATGCATATCATCTCTTGCGCTGTTGCAGGATTTGAGGGGGGGAGGAAAAGTGAAACCTGTAAGTTATTGGCATATATACATGTGTAGACTTGATTTTGGATAGTCTATGTAATTCCTGTATCAACACTGATGATCAAGGCGCATTGAGGACTTCATACATTTTAAAAGTCTCTGCTTCAGTACAGAGACGTCCTTATTCTTCAGCAAAGAACTGTGGACAAACAAATGAACTCAAATACCCTTCCTCTGTTGTTGCATGCAGGAGGGTTGAGTAACTTTTGTACAGCATCCACAAAAAGCTGGACCAAGCTTGTAATCTTCAGAAAAGCTAAAAGTAAATGGAAAAAGAAACAGAAGCACCAAGGCAGTAAGGATGGGGTCATGTTCCTGATTGTTACCATCTGGGGTAAGGTTCCACATAAAACAGGAGTGGGAATTGTGTGTATAAACACAAGTTAATTGGTGAGCAATGCGGAGGAACCTGATCCTGCATTAATGAGGGAACTGCTGTCAGGCCACCAAGAGACAACTGCTTGGAAGGAGAAGGAAGGGCCAGTCACGCAACTTGTGCAAGTGCCATCACCAGCAAACTGGCCAGGTGTTGCTACAGCCAAGCCCTCCCTCTGATGGCTTCTCAGCTTTCCTTGAAAGGAACAACAAATTAACACGGAGCGAAATATCTGTGAATTGGCAAGTTGCTAGGGACCTCCATGGGCAATCTCGAAAACACTTGAAAAAACAAAGAATTGTTTCGAGTGAAGCCTTGCAAGTGATCTCACTGGCACTGAGGTGAATGACGAATCAATACAAACACTTGATGGGATTTGTTTACTGAGCCAAGAGCACTTCTAATAAAGAAACTGCGGTATGACTTTTAATGCTAGCTAACTACCTTGATGCTGTTGCCCTTTGATAAATGGAGGGCTGCACGGGAGAGAAAAGAATCCAGATTTTTACACACACACACACACACACACTCCTCCAAAATGCATCTTATCACTTGGATGTTGAGAAATATGGCTCTTTAGCCACCTGTCATCACAGTGCCTCCATAAAAGTACATATTGCAGAACGTCAAAATGAATGGAAATACTAACGTTCCCGTGGAATAATTACAAATTAAAGCAAGATCACTTTGCAAATTGTTCGAGGAGATATGGGTCAAGTACAAAGGGTCTCCAGTAACAAAGAAGAGATCCAAACATTTTTAGAATTGCAGTAATTTTGAAAGCCCCTTTTTCATCCTGAAAATAGCATATCAGTGAGACACCCCCAGTTTCTGCTCGAATGTACAGTTCATTAACATTCCTGTTAGATTTATGATCAAAGGAATTGAATCACTTTGATTTTACATTCTTCTTTCAACATATTCCAAGGTTCTTCAAAAGCCAATGTGTTGTTATTTGTCAACAGATCTTCCTGACCATTTCCCACTAAATACTGAGAATGAAAAAGCAGCGTTTCTGTCTCACAGTAAAAAACAAAAAAACAAATATTAAAAGGCTTTGGTAAGACAGTTCATGAGAGGGGGTGAACACTCAATGTGACCTTAGCAAAATAATAAGCTATAGTTACATTCTTCCTCCCAACTTCCCCCAGTCCCAAAAGATGTCTGAACCTGAAATCTTCTCATCGCTATTTGGTAGACTTGTTTAATTAAATTGTAAGTACATATTATAGGACTGTGTTGTTCAGGATCATGATCTTTTGGCTCCCTGCCCATAGTGTTTAAGTATTATCTTGCTGAAATGGTTGATCAGTTTGCACATTGCAATTGATACTCAGTGCTTTGTGGAACTAAATCAAAGGTGACAGATTTAGATACTCTGATGTCATAAAGATAGTTGAATCTTCTGGAATGAGGTCACTTCATTCTAAGAAGGAAAAGCATGCATTCTACACTTGAAGGCAGCCAATTTTTCCTTCAAGAAAGTCTCTGGGAATGAGGCATTGATTCCAGATGTGTTCTATCCTTCTCAGGAATAGCACTGCTAGAAAATTGGCCTTATACTGACTGTTAAACTAGTGAATGCTGAGGGGGGTGAAAAAGGAGATTGCTCTTTGCAATTGCATGGGTGTGGTTCTGAGCTCTTGGAGAAAATATGAAAGATAAAGTGAGCAATCACCTTAATCCTACTTATTCAATTTCATTGTGATAATACCTGTACGCACAATAGATTAAACCAAATTATATTTTGTTCCTTGCTCTAAATCAGGGATGTCAAACTCAAGGCCCATGGGCCAGATCCAGCCCATGGAATGTGGGGCTGCCCTGGGAACAATGATGGATTGGCCTGCAGTGCCTCTGCCAGCAAAAATGGGGCTCGGGAGGGCCACTCAACAAGTGCCCTGACATGAGTGACGTCGAGCTGGCAACGCCCACCATGGCCATGCCCACCCCAGCCCCCTGAGGTCAAATACAACCTTGATGCGGCCCTCAGTGAAATCAAGTTTGGGACCCCGGCTCTAAATCATCATGGCTACCTCTAAGGTTTTACAGTATGACCCCCAATCCATAACTCCATAGCATCTGTGGTACCTACCTTTTTTTTTTTTTAAAGCAGATCTGTCTGTTGAGTAACTTGGCTCAAGCCATTGTCAAATTTTGACTCTAGGAAATGATGGAATAATTCAAGTGAACTCTTTTTTCAGAAAAGTGAATCAGGATTTGTGCTTTTCTACAAGGAACCATTTGCCATCCAATTGAGCTTTCCAAGCGCAGAAGAGAAAAGATATTTTCCAATCAAAAAAGCAATTAAGTTTGAAGGAAGCAGTAATGGATCATTAAATTTAAAAAAGGCACTCTATGAAAGTGTTTGGCAACTTCATATTCAAATTTAAATTTAATTAAATATCAAGCACAGTGATATAGAGCATTAGACTGCAGTCTTTGACATATATGTATGAGAATGAAGATACATACTGGAAATATTTGCATGTACAAAAGTAATAGCTACTAAGGGATATTTGGAAGGAAACTTTAATAAAATGACTTGTTCCCAAATTATTCTTGGTATTCAGGGTTAATCATGTGTACATAATCCCAATATCAATGGAAGCTAATTTATTTATTTAATTCAACTGAATTTTTTCCCAGAATCATTTGAAATCAGGTAGCATCTAAGTTTAAATCAAGCAATCACTCTGCACAAATACGAGAATTTTGCCTGTTCGGCAGTGAAAGGTGAATTATAGATTTTCATCATAGGTTTCTGTCATTTTATTAATACCATCAGAAGTATCCCTGGGGCCTAATATTTTCATCTGCAATGAAATGGAATGGATCGATAAATGGTGGATTCTCCTCTGGAAATATCTATGGCAGGTGTATCAAACTCGATTTCACTGAGGGATGCATTAGGGCTGTGTTTGATCTTGGAGGGCCGGGGGAGTGGCATGGCCTGGGTGAGCATGGCCCTGGTGGGTGTGACTGGACCGCAC
Organism: Laticauda laticaudata; assembly: GCA_004320025.1. NCBI lineage: Eukaryota > Metazoa > Chordata > Lepidosauria > Squamata > Elapidae > Laticauda > Laticauda laticaudata. Next base: position 21,687 of record BHFT01006690.1, read on the forward strand.
CTGTGTAGACATGTTTACTGAGTTTTATACACTTATAAAAATAGAGAGACGTACATTTCTGTGATTTTATTTTATTTTTTTATCTCCTTGGTCACCCTATGAGAGAGAGAGACCAGATCAAGAAACTGACTCCATAGGAAGACTAGAACTGTACATTATTGACAAAGGCTAGAATAGCAGGATCTGTTCTGAGCAAGGCTTCCGAACTATAATTATGCAAAAATGTCTTTTAAAAACAAGACTTATTTTATTGCAACGCTGGGAATTGTTTTTATTCCCAACCGGAATTAATCTCAAACAGTCCCCTGAGATAAGCACACACCTTTCAGTTCTGTGAACTGCTGCCAGAAACAGAAGTATCAAATTAACTAGAAAAGAAACCAACCGAAGTACAAAAAAAAAACCCCACCGAAGTCCAAAGAGCTTCAAGAAAGACTCTGAACCGATTGAACTACTTTGCTTCCTGCAAAGGTATTGTCATTTTGACCTGATGTTTATATCTTATGGGAGGGGCAATCACCTCCCAGCCTAACTCCTGAGTTGCCCCTATCATTTCAGCTGCTCTAGCCTTCTAACAGCTCTGCACACATGCACACTGGAAACAGGCTCCCCTGGGTCCTCTGCCTCACTGCTGCCAGACTCCAAAGGCTCCCCACTCCCAGATGGCCCTGGGCCCATCTCTGCATTGGATGCAGGACCCTCGTCCAGACTCCCTGACTGCTCCCCTTCTTCCCCACCGTCCGATTCTGCTGCCATCTGCACCGGCTACCAGTGAACCACAACAGAATCCTGCAAGCCTGAAAGGTAAAATATTTTACCTTTCCTCCCTTTTATAACCTTCTGAGTCAAGGACGGCCTCTTGCAGCACTCTGACAGCCAAAATGAGCTGCAGGGGCACCCACCCATGCCTCATTTTTTGTAGCAGAGGCACCACCGGCTGGTCCTTTATATTTCAAGGCCAGCCCCGCAGGCCAGATCTAAACACCCTCCGGGCCAGAGTTTGACACCCTTGATCTATGGTAAATAAAAGCAGAATGGCAAGCTGCCTGGAGGCTAGAGTAATGAATGTTAATCCTGGGCCGACGGTTGTGCTAAATGATCTCCAAAATCCCATCCAAGCCCTTTATTCAATGAGTCCACTTTGGCAGCATATTTCAATCAGTGCCATATCCCTGGGCTCTCATGGCCATTGGCTTTGTTTGGCTGCTGTCCTGGTTAACTTCCAGCCAAGCTTTGGCTCAGGGTTGATATCATTAAAAAAAAAAGTTTAGAAGCTGTAAGTCTAGAGTTTCAAGGTAAAGTAAGGGGTAGCGTAAACTCCTGTTTATCTTGGCTACTCACTTCTCCCTGTCTGTTGAAGCTCAGTGTCTGTTGAGGCACTACAATTCCACACTGCTGGGTTTTTTTGTTTGTTTGTTTTGACTTTTGAGAAATGTACCTTCCAAGCAACTAGTTGAACTTTTTTATTTTTTTGAAAAACTTTCTTAATCTTTTATTATTTAAAAAAGACAAACAACAGAAATATAAATCTTGTAACATCAACAGTTTGTGACATTCATCTTATACTAATATTTTGTGCATTATTTACAAATATATAGAATTTGTGTGGATATAAATCTTTAACTTATCTAGTGCTTATCCTTATTTTTTTACAATCCATTTATCTATCCAACAATCTATCTCTGCTCAATCCAATCATACCACTTTTCCCATATCTTGTAATAATCAGATTCCTCTTTCTCTTGTAAACTCAAAGTTTACAAACAATCCATCTCGGCACAGCTCATTATATTTTGAATGATCAATTCCTCTGGTGGTATATATGTATGTTTCCAACACTGGGCAGGGGCAATCCTGGCTGCAGTTAAAATGTGCAATATTAAATATTTCTTTTATAGACTTTTGAGAAACACACCTTCCAAGCAGCTAGTTGAGTTCTTTTTAAATAGCTGAATCAATCTGTAAGAGAGAAACTGAGGGCCTGGAAGAATGTGCACAAGGTTGGCTCTTCCTGTGCTCCTTGACTGGTTTAGGTGGAGGGAAGAGCTCCTGAGGAGTTCTCAGTATTACAAGGCCAATAAGCAGAAGACATTTGCATGGCAGCTTACTTGTTGGAGATAAATTATCATGGCACAGGACAAAGTCAGCTTCTAATAGGAAGCATACACAGACCCCTGACGGGATACCAACTCTTGGGCCTACACCTCTTGGGCCCACACAATGTATACCTCAGTGATGATAAGGCAAATCATGGTGGTCTGCTCAGATGTGAGGCACAGGCTGCCTGAAGAAGGACAGTAACATTAGCATGCAAGTCTGCAGCGTGGAGGTATCAGTTTTGTCAATGTCTCCTGCTGTGATTAAACAGAGGGCTATTTTTCCTACATTAATGAAGCTGAAAGATATTTGTTTTGATTTCATCACTCTCACCTCATTAGGCGAGAGGAGAGCTAACTTATACACAGGGTCAGACTCGCCTGAGGTTCTGCTGACTCTTCCTAAATTAGCATGTTAATTCGCAGTAATAAAATTCATGATTTACAAAAAGATATCCAACACCTTGATGCATTACATCCCATAATGCTAGGTCTTCAGGGCTCTGCTCTGTTTATAAAGCAGCTAGACAGAGGACTTCAAGACCTCCACAAGTCATGTATGATTCCCTTATGAAACATATGCCATTTTTAGAAGTGGGTTGAAGAGAATCACTGGAAATTTCATATCTGACCTCTATTTCTGAGACAATGGATCGAAACCGCACAGCTTGTCCCCTGCAAATTAAGCAATTTGATAGAGTTGGAAGCTCATTCGAAGAGGAAGCAGGTCTGCCTTTCTTTAGAAGATCTTAGAATAGAATAGAGCTGGAAGGGACCTTGGAGGTCTTCTAGCCAAGCCCCTGCTCAAGCAGGAAATCCTATACCGTCTCAGAAAAGTGGAATGGCAAAAGTAGATGATCCACAAATCATTTGAGACTGTGTTGCGATGCTGATAAAAGTCTCCTTTTGCAGATACTTTCTGACTTGGGAATCTTTCTTGGAAAAGACTTAGTGACAGACAGTGCTTCAAAATGCTTCTTTGTGGGAGGTGGGGTTGGAGGATTACAGGATGCTTTATTGTGACTCGTGATCAGATTCATCAGGTGGGACTTATTCTCAAGGAGGAAGATGAAAAGGAAGAAACAGGAAGAAGAGGGTGAAGAGACCTTTCCTCCAAATATCCAAGCAGATAATCTTTCTCCAACTCTGCAATGGAAATCCAGAGTTTATTTTTAAACAAACCTAATTTGATTTATCTGAAATTTTGTAGATGTGATAACTGCATTCATTTGTCTTTCCCATCTACATTATTTTCCTCAATAAACTCTTTTTATATCTATCCATGGTGGCGCAGCAGTTAGAATGTAGTATTGCGGGCTAATTATGCCAACTGCCAGCAGTTCAATTCACCAGCTCAAGACTGACTCAGCCTTCCATCCTTCCAAGATTGGTAAAATGAGGACCCAGATTGTTGGGGGCAATATACTGATATTATAAAACACTCAGAGAGTTCTGTAAAGCACTGTGAAGTGATATACAAGTGCTATTGATATTTATAGATTTGGCTTTCTTGGTTTTAGAAGAGTATTTCTCAGTCAAATCTTCTCTGTATGCAAGACTGCTTGATTCCACAGCTATCTCTTGAGTTTTAGGATTGACACAACATTTGTTAAATTCTGTACTTTTGAGAGTTGGGCTGGAGGATACAAAGCATCTTCCTTTCCAGTTTTCTCAGAGCATTATTAGTCTTTATAGGAGAGAGAAAAGTCTTTGAAGTTACCTGTCAATAAATAACATATGCACAACAGATTGCAACAGTATATGCATAACAGTATGTGCATAATAGATTGCATATGTAACCTTTCAGGATCTTCATCCTGTGGTAAAAATATTGTTTGTTCCAAAATAAAATAAAGGATATTGTAGATACAAGTACCACAACACTGAGGAGAAAAACCAAATTTATTAAAATGATTGCTGGGTGTCTGCTCTACAAGGAACTACCCAGAACAATGGAAAAGCAAAGGTTGTCACAGAGATTGAGGCTACAGTACAGAAAAGCCTAAGGACCTGATTTGTTGGCCAGTTCTTGGAAAGCTCGATGGGTCCTTGTCCCTTTGCCTGAGGGTTCTTTTTATTTCTGTTGTTAGCAAAGCAGCCCTTTCAGTAGAGGCAGCAGAACTGGAGAAGCCCATTGCGATGGGGTTGGAATGTTGAGGTACTCAGGACCGTGACCCTGAATAAGGATGGAAGGTTGGACTTTCTCTACAGTATGTTGCAATTCCCTTGTTAGGGCTGCCTTTGGAGGTGGTGGTGCTATAAACTGGTTAGGAGGCTTCTCTCCTTCACCTGAGATGGGATTGCAGAGCAATTTCAAGGGAATGGGGAGGGTCGGTTTGGGTCTGACAAAGTTAGGCAAGCAAAATACTGAGAGCAGAGGGAAGGGTGAAGTCTCCATTTTGTTGGTTAGGTTTATTTTCTTCACTACATGAGATACTATATAAAATGTAGTGACCATTGTTATATTTCATATATACTCATGTTATACACAGTGAGATGCTGTGTCCCAGTGGCTTCTTTCTTTAAAAGAAAAGATCTGTGCTCTGGCAGTTCAAGTCCTACCACCATGTGATGGAGTGAGCATCCTGCCCACCCAGCAGTTTGAAAGCATGCAAATGCAAGTAGATAAATAGGTACCACTTTGGTGAGAAAGTAACAGTGCTCCATGTTTCACCACACACTCTGCACTGCAGCACATGACTATGGAAATGTCTTCAGACAGTGCTGGTTCAATGGCTTAGAAATGGAGATGTGCACTGTCCTCTATAGTCTCTATAGTTACAACCAGCAGAGTAAAACCAGCAGGGTCTCTTTAACTTTACCCTTAATGTTATACATATTAATATAAGCATTTTTTCTGTTGATGTATGTAGCCCTCAGCAATAAGAAAGTAGACAGTAGGTACACATTAATGCATTGGCAGATAAAAGGGAATAAACATAAATGAACAAGGATTTTTTGTTAATTTACCACAATATGGCTTCTCCTGTTCTTTAAAGGGTAAGCATTTTTTTTAAAGTAAAATATATTTGCAATAGACTTGATTACATCCATGTAGGAGGACAGAAGGGCGTGGAAGGATTGGCATAAGGGTAAACAACAGGAAAATGGTTCATAATTCAGAATCTGCCCAGTGGCTTTTATGTTTTCACTTCAAGCCTTTCAGAAATTAGAAACTGCTTGCCAGATGTTGTAGTTCTTTTTTTTTTTTAATGTAATTTAACTGTTAAAAAGTTCAGGGTTATAATATTTTCCTGATGAAAGCATCTGTGTTTTGTTATGTGTTTATTGACTATTATAAAGATATTAGATTTACTGCTAAATGATATTGACAATTTTGGATTATAAAAGAGGTTGGTTTCTCCTCCTTTTTTAAAGGCAGTTGGCATAAAAATGAGAACATCTGGTAGGAACCTTATGTGTGGCATTGGAACAAAAAGCACTTTGGCAACATTTCCTTTGAGTGTGTGCTTGTGAAGAAAGGATACAGCTTGTGTAGCCTGTGCGTGATTAAGTACAAGACCATCTTGCTATCGGAGTAATGTTTAAAGACAAGTCACCAATAAATCCTCTGTGAGGTGGTTAGTGAAGCTAGGCTACCTTAGCTATGAAACAGCTGTTTCTGAAGCAATAACCCAGCTGTTTGGCCCAGGAAAGGGACTTTGCAAGCATTATTAATCATGGCATTAAAACCAGAAAGCCAGAGCACTGGAGGAAAGCCTGTGTCAGAGATTTGAAAGGGCAACAACTCCATCACCAGAAGGAGTGTGATATTCATCATGGAGAATATTTTGCACTTGTCAGCAGGATTGGGTTTGCAAGTTTTCATTGGAGACTTCACATCTTTGTTGGAGAATGCCTGAATCTCCTCTCTTCTTCTCAAGGGATGGAGGAAACCTTTTTGTTCTCATAAGATCTTGCAAAATCCTGCCTGTGTATGGCAAGTATCTTCTAGGATTTTGCGCAGAAGTGGTATTCAGCCAATTCTCAGAGGTTCTGGAGAACAGGTAGCGGAAATTTTGAGTAGTTCAGAGAACTGGCAAATACCACCTCTGACTGCTCCTACCCCCATCTATTTGCTGCCTCCCAAGTCCCAGCTGATTGGAGTCCTAGCTGATCGGCTGGGTCTTCTTTTGTTGCCCTGCACAGGAGAACGGAGCTGGAAAGCAGGTTAGTGAGGAGGAAATGGAGATTTTGCAGTATCCTTCCCCATCAAGCTACGCCCACCAACCATATCACACCCACCAAGCCACACCATGCCCACTAAGCCATGCCCATAGAACCAGTTGTAAAAAAAAATTGAATACCACCACTGATCCTATGTGACCAAAATTATTTTCTATCTCCTTGGCTTCTTCCCTCATCAAGATGAATTCAAATGAGAATAGAATAGAATACTTTATTGGCCAAGTGTGATTGAACACACAAGGAATTTGTCTTGGTGTAAATACTCTGCGTATACATAAAGAAAAGGTACATTCATTAAGAATCAAGAATTATAACGTATAACATTTAATGATAGTCATAGGGTACAACAAGAATCAAATCATACTAGGAAACAGTCAATATAAATCATAAGGATACAAGCAACAAAGTTACAGTCCTACAATCGCAAGTGGGAGGGGATGGGNGTTCTGGTGTGCGATGCTCTGTAGCATTGTTTTGAGGGTAGGAGTTGAAACAGTTTATGTCCGGGATGTGACCAGTGGGGTAACTGAAGATTTCCATGTGTGTGGCATAAATATGGATCTATTCTGGCTTAAATTGTTGGCCTTGTGCAAGTGAAAGACCAGAGGCCTGCCTGCCTCTGCTTTCCATTTAGCATTGTGATTATGGTATTGGACTAGGAGTAGAGAAACTCGGGTTCCTCTCTTTATCAACAATAAAACTCACAGATGCAGTTGCTTTTTCTCTGCCTACTCTTCCTCACAGGCTGATTCTGGGGACCCTCTAGAAGTGCCCTTGAGGTGCTTCAAGAAAAGACAAGAGCTCCAATGTCGAAAGTCACTGGCTTAAACTATGTTATGGTTGATCAACCTTTAGTGGACTATATTTGATGTAAGAGAATAGATTAAGGGTGCCATATGTGTGTGAGGAGGATGTGTGTGTGTGTGTTCACACAAGTTTTCTCTTGCAAAGTTGAAAAGGACAACAGCTTCTTTATTCCAACTAGTTGAGAGTATGCCTCCCAATCTCACCAAACTGCTATCAAGAAGGGTCAGATGAATGTGATAGGCCTGGGAGGCATCAAGCTTGTGGCTGGAGAAATTTAAAGCTTCTCTGTTTCAGAAATTCTGACTGAAATAGTTCTTCACGACTGTGAACTTGGCTATAGAATGCAACTGAAGTTACTGGAAAAGAACCCAAATCCACCCCAACTCTACATGGACCAAGGTTATTGACCACTGATCTTGAAGAAACATTTATTTATTTGTTTGTTTATAATGAGCAGTATCTAGCTGACTTAAGCTGAATTTTAAAAAGCTAAGCAAGATTCAACCTGGTTGGCACATTAATAAGAGACAAACCTCCAGGGTATTCCAGACCATCAGGCTAGGATAATAATAATAATAATAATAATAACAATAACAATAACAATAACAATAACAATAACAATAACAATAACAACAACAACAACAACAACAATAACAATAACAATAACAATAACAATAACAACAACAACAACAACAACAATAATAATAATAATAATAATAATAATAATAATAATAATAATAATAATAATAATAATAATAATAAACAACTTCCCAGAAAATCAATGGCAAACCACTTTTGTACTGTTGCCAAGAAAATTATGTGCTTATATTCTTGTAGTCATTAGGAGTTGAGTTCAACTTAAGACTGTTTTTCTCTTTCCTTTTTTTCAATAAGACATTGGCAACATCCCACTGTAGAAGCAATCTTATCCCAGTTAGAATTCTTGCTTCTCATTTATCTGAACAAACAATATTCATTTATCTTAAATCAGACTATCTGGTCCCTATTCCCAATTGTATCAACTTTCAAAGATCTACAGCTTTCCCATCCTGCTATGTGAGGTCAAGGAGTGTTTGTGTGAGACAGTGTGTCACCAGCATCTCATCAAAAATTCTTTCACTTGATATGTATTAAAACTGCTGTTTGTACTGGGTTCCAGCTCCTTATACAGAAAATCCATCTCTACTTCTGAATCCTCCTGTTACAAGACTTTGTTTCCAAAATAAAGTGGATGGAAGAGTATATATTTGTATGTGCAACAGGAATGGACAAGTTGTGAATCCGAGTGGACTTCTCTGAAGGAGTTGGAGTAACCAGACAAAAGTGTATAATTCCCAATTGTGCAGTGGCAATACACCACTCACTTCCCAAATTATTCATCTGAAGTGAAGAAAAGTTTGTGGGATAACAAGGACTAGGAGATGTTAAGTCTGGTGTGGAAGGACAATGAGCTCAGTTCCTATTTGTTTCTCCAAACAAATTCCTGGGCTCAGATATATTCGAAATATATTCAGAAAGTATGCATGTTGTATAATATTCTGATCAGTGGATCTTAGGATTCTAAGAAAAGCCAAGTCAATCATGAAATCCTTAACCTTTGGTTTTTTTGATGTAGAATTTATTACAAGAGTCTTTTGACTGTCTTCATCCATCTTCTCTCAAATTTATCAAACTCCCATTCAAGTTAATGGCCATTGTATATGTCATGTAGCATTGAATTCTGCAAGTCAATTATGAACGATGCTTCATTTTGTCTGTTTTAAGTCTCTTCCTAGTCAACTTCAGAGAATTGCCCTGCTTCTTGTGTTTTGAGATGGGGTGGGGGAACGGGGGGGGGGGACAGTTTCTCCATGACTTTTTCACACTTTAATCATGTCTCCCCACACTTGTCTTTTTCCATACTAAAGAACTAATCATTCTAGCTTTCTCAACCTTAAAGGATTTAGTATCATTTGAAAATCTGGTCAGTTAATTTGACTAATTATTTGACTGATGCCATACACATAATTATTTAGTAATATGGGTTTGCAATTGTTTATACATTGATTGATTGCACTGATTTTAACATAAAAGACAGGGGATTCTGTCAGTTCTGTCCACTTCGGTAGAAGAGGTTGCTCTGAAAAGCAGCAAACAGAGAGCATACATAGAACTGGTTCTATGTCTGCTGCTCTTTTGGCCCACCTGCCCGCCTGGGCTCTTACCTGACCTTTATTTCCTCTGTTTTCAACTGCAGATGTTTTGCGCGACACAGCTGCAGTTGAAAAAGCAGGAAAAAAGTGCCTTTTCAAATGCTGCATACCTAAGCGCAGCACTTCTCAGCTGTCCAGGCAGCTAGATGACGATACATACACACGCGCAGCGCAAAATGTAAAATCACCGAACCGGTAGTTACACCGTTTGGATCCCACCCCGATAAAAGAAAAATAAATGACATTTAAACTAGAGTTGCCTCCTTACATTTTTGGACTAGCCTAAAGTTGGTTAAATTGCTTTTTCAACTTCAGGGTTTTTTTTTTAACTGAGAAAACGCTGATAACATTCTTGACACCTTCATGGTTTTTAATAAAGGCTGCAATTTCATTTGCTAACATGTGATGTGTGTGTGTGTGTGTGTACAGTGGTGGGATTCAAAAAATGTTACCACCGGTTCTGTGATCGTGGCTTGATGGGCATGGCAGGGGAAGGATACTGTAAAATCTCCATTCCTACCCCACTCTCGGGGGAAGATTACTGCAAAATTGCATTCTTCCCCACCCCACTAACCTGCTTTCCAGCTCTGTTCTCCTGTGCAAGGCAACTAAAGAAGACCCAGCTGATCAGCTGAGACTCGGGAGGCAGAGAATAAAAAGGGGCGGGGACAATCAGAGGTGGTATTTGCTGGTTCTCCAGAACCGGTCAGAACCTGCTGAATACCACCTCTATATATTTATGTATGATATAAGGCTGTATTGTGGTTAATCATTTTCATAAATGTTTTTCATACTTCCAAGTCTGCTTACACTATTTTGAGTTCACACATGTGAAATAACAAGTACAGCTTGCCAAAAAATATATTCACCAAATGGGGTACATGCAGTAGCTTAATCTGCACAGTTTTCCTAAATCCCTTGCATAGAATAAATGGCAGCACATGGCCAGAATATGCATATTATGTAAACTTATCTCTCTATGGTTCTGTTAGAAAAAAAAATGGTTCATCTGATCTTCTTGTCCAAGAAGGTATAATTCACAAACCAAATGGTGATTATTCATGCAGATCTTTTGTGGAACACTTGTTGCTTGCTTGAATTTACATCATGGATTGACCTAAATTAGAACAAAGCCTTGTGAATTCTTGACTTATAAAAGAAATGCTTGCTATTTGAATGGGGGGAGCAGATCATATTTCTAGTAGCTCAGTTCATTGTCATGCACACTGGTGAAGGAGATCAAGAGTGGAGAGCCTGTTCCAATTGGGTAGGTTCCTGTGCATGGGATTTAAACCTGTTTTATGGACTCTTCTTTGAGGGATAGAATGCAGTACGATGAGACTGGAATGCAACAAGATAATAGGGGAAATAAGCCAGAGTACAGCCTTGGTATGATTAACTTTGATAGTCAACATTTACATATAGTTCCCTGATTAAACTCATCAAGAACTCGTACCACAGTGTTGTGTTGAATAAAATTGTCATGGCAGAAGAAAGAGCAATATTCATAGACAAATATAGACATCTTCTAGTCTGGCAAGTTGCTACTACATCTTTCAAAATAATCTTCTGCCTTGTAATGCTACTCAAATAGCCAACCACTAATGGAACATTCATGCAAATAAAGGCGAATTCATTATATGCGAGTACTGTAAGTAGCACATCCAGACAACTGGTTTAATGTACTTCCCTTCTGCAGTCCATGGGATTACGTACAGTAAACCAATACTCAGGACCTACCCAGGGATGGGATTCAAATTTTTTAACAACAGGTTCTGTGGGTGTGGCTTAGTTGGTGGGTGTGGCTTGGTGGTCATGTGACTGGGTGGACATGGCTTGGTTATTGGCTGGGTATGGCCAACTCAGTATCACTCACATCGAGGCACGGATCTCCTTGCCTGGCCTCTCATGACTATGGGGATGCTGCAACAGTCGTAAGTGTGAAAAATGGTCATAAGTCACTTTTTCCAGTGCCACTGTAACTTTGAATGGTCACTCCACACAAGCAAAGTACCAGCAAAGGAGGGGGAAAAAAACTCCAGAGAAGTTCCAGAGGCAGGAAGTCTAGTCCTGCCAAAAAAGTAATAAGGGTTAACTGAGAGGCAGTTTCGGTAAGCAACACCAGAATGTTTCCTTCCTGCCTTCCTTACAGGATTAGGCCAGTAATTTCTTCTAACAACGGTTCTCCGAACTGCTTAGAATGTTAACAACTGGTTCTAGCGAATAGGTGGGAACTGGTAGAATCCCAACCCTGGACCTACCCCCACATAATCTCTATCTACTCTGCCTTGTTACTCAAGTGAGCAAGTTCTGCTTTCCTGATTGTTTAATGCAGCAGGCCAAGCTAAGGTGCAGCGATTGATGGATGCAGTTCCTCTCTCACCTGCCAAACTGGGAGGTGGGGGGAAATGAGAGGAAGCAAGTTTTGACAGATTGCTAGGCTCATGGGTTTTTAGGCAACTGTTAGTATCTAATCCACAGGTTGGATAAGGAATTTCTGCCTCTCCTGCTTTACCAAGAAGTCTCCACTCAACTGGTGAATCAGATGCTGAAGTCCTCACCACACCACACCACACCCCATGGATGAACCTTTGGCTTTCTACTGTAGTCTTGTGCTTCCTGGATCAAAGAAAGAACGAGTAAGAAAGAAAGAGGACGAGGGAAAGAAAAAAAAAAGAGTGAGTGTATAGGCAGAAAACTGTTAGTGCTTTGAGTTAACCTTAACCGCAGCTCATCTATCACTCTCTTACTTGCCTGCTCTGTCTTGCTGTTCTTTCTCCATCATGGTGTCCTTGTGGTCCTGTGATCAAAACTCAGGCACAAAGTCATCCGCACATATGGTTGCAGTGTCCCAGGTTATAAAATCAGGCATGATTGCTCAATAAATGTACCACTTAGCACCAGAGATTCTGGTCCCAGTTGTGATTCTAAGTCAACAACTACCTGTATATAAGGATTTTCTTTGAAATACTGATTTCCCATTTATGTTGCCCAGAGAATAACTTTGGGAAGAACGGATCTGTCAGAGGCTCATTACTGATAAATGTCCTCTTATAAATATTACTATCTTGTTCATTTTGGATTTTCCTTCCAAGACAGGGTTTTCCCAGCTATAATCACTAAGGGAGTAAAGTTGAGAAGAATGGATTTCTAAGATCCATCAACCTCTTCTATAATTATGATAAGTGTGGTTTGTTTTTAGACCTGATTTCAAGGAAGCCTCACCCTAACTCTAATCCTAGCTGAGTTTTCCTTCCAGATACTGGTTTCCCATTCATAATTCCCAGGATATCAATTTGAAAAGAAATGATTTCTCAGTGGGTCATTATCCATAAACATCCTTTACAAATACTTCTGTGGTGTTCATTTTTGGCCCTGACTTCAAAGAAGCCTAACTCTAACCCTAGCCTTAATCCTAACCCTAGCTAAGGTTTTTTCTTCTAGATAGAAGTTTCCTGTTCACATTGCCCAGGATATTAATTTGGAAAGAAGTTCAAATTAATTAAGGACTTCTCAGAGGCTCAGTGTCCATAAAAACTATCCATGAATCCTTCTGTGTTTTGTTGTTTTAGGCCCTGACCTCAAGGTAATTTAACCCTAGCCTTTGATGGAGTTTTCTCTCCAAATGTGATTTTTCCCTGTACAGGACCTAAGTTTGAGCAGAATGAAAATTAAGAAGCAGCTATTGATAAACACTCAACCCAGATGTTGATTTTTTTTGACCCTGACCTGAAAAAACCCTAACCCTAAATCCCCTCAAAATAGGATTTCCCCATGCATTTTTTCTAAACTTTAAACTTCAAAAATATTTAGCAGGGTGACTCAAGGTATTCTAGACTAAATGGCACAACTTGGGCTGTGTAATTATCTGGAAATGTTAAAACAAAAGGAAAAAAAAAGACCTTTGTTACAATTTCAATGAGGGAAATGTAATGATATGCAAATTTATTTTAAGATTACATTAAGCACTCAACTACCAGTTTTATGACTAAATGGTCATTTGATTAGAACTGGAGAATTGCCATACCCAAAAAAATGCCATTGCATAGACATAAAGAACACAAAGGATAATCACAAGACACCTCTGGAAACTGATGCATTCAATGTATTTTCATTGTGCCCTTTTTTAGTTGTTCCTGCACAGATTCTGCCATTGTTAAAACTATATGCTAATACTATATTCTAATACTAATTTTTTAAATTCAACATTTCAGGAGATAATTAAAGATGATACCTTGCACCAGTTTGGATGTATGCATTTTTGAAAGATGTCACTTTTACTCCTTTATTTACTAAAAAATAAAAATAAAATGAACTTTTTTAAAGGCACTATCAAAGTTTTGGAATCAAAATAAGATAATGTCAATACAATTGCATCATTGATCTCCATATTTATTCAGAAGTAACGATTGCTATGTGAAGGTTAACAGCAAGCCAGGGCAACTTTCAATTCTCAGCCTATTTTCCTGTTCTTTTGGTCTAATGTCAAAATCCTTCTGCGAGCCATTTCTCTGTAAAGCACAGTATTTTCTTCTATAGTTTAAAGCAACCTAAGAAAGCATTCCCATAGATGTTGCTCCTTTGCAGAGTCTGTCAGTTTACAAAGCATTATGGAAATATGGTAAGAATTAAGCCAGTGGTATTCAAAGTATTGTTTTCAAAACAAAGGGCAAAGATAATGCACATCATGTTGCTCCATACATCATTTTCAAATCAGTAAAATTACATGTTTTTCTCCCTTACCTTTTTTTCCGTATTGCTCTGTAAGCTTTCTCCCCCGTTCTTAAAATCACCAGAGGGCTGTGTTACAATAATGTAACATAAACAAATGTTGCTTTTGACATTTGGAGATTGTTTGTCTTTTATAGTCTGTCTTTTATACTTCGTTTGTATCCGATGATACTTCAAATACATTATTGCAACGATTTAGCTTTGTAGGACCTCTGCATGGAAAGGTCCTTTCAAAGGTTTTAAACATGGCTACAAATAGGGAACCTTCATCCTTTATGCAATTTAACAAATATGAAAGTTTTAAAAGTGCAATTACTGTTCTGATCTTTTATGCTACTTCTTGAAATGCCACTTGGCATAACTGATGGCCTCTATGAAACTTTCAGGACCCTAACAAAACAAAACAAATTTAGATTGGGTTAGGCATTATTTTTCAACTTGATGAAGTAAATATCAAATACAGAGGTAAGATACAATCATCAAATAATCTGAATGCTTGAAGCCCTAATCCTGATGCAACAAAGCTCAATGGCCATATAAATACATATGTATATCTCTATATATAGTATCAAAAAAGTATTTTGTGTGTGTGCACTGGAACTCCCTGCCCCTTACACCAGTAGTACAACATATGGAGCTGTTCTGACCCAAGCCTCATTCAAATCAAATGAACACAAGGTACATACAAAAGCAAACATTTTTAATGCGTCTCTGTGAATTTTATTCATTCACAGCAAAGAGTAGTTAAAACTAATTGTCCCAGATAAGAGCAAGCCCTTTCAAGGTTGTGAAAGGCTGCCAAGAACACAAGGTTAATTGCAGGGAAACCAAAAGTCTCCAAAAACAAACCAGAATAGACAGGACTTCCACAAGAACTTGGAGTTGATAACGAAGGACGTTTCTTGGGTTGGGGACTCCCGACCGAAAATAGGGAATACCCTCCCCGGTAGTGGAACGTCGGAAACTCTCGAGTTGCCTGTGCTGCTGCAACTGCTCTTTTCTTCGAGCAGCCCTGCGCACATGCGTGCACTGGGTACAGGCTCCTCAGGGTCCTCAGCATCACTGCTGCCAAGGCAGCACCCCACTCTCTGATAGTCCTGGCCCCATCCCTGCATCACACACAGGCCCCTCATCTGAGTCCTCACTCTCAGAGACCTCAGCCATCCACACCTGCTGCAGGCAAACCACAACATCTTTACATAATTGATATTTTGCACCATTTCAATGGTTCCTCAGATTAATTAATATGTCATTTTAGGTAACAGTCAGTGCCTTTCTAAAGAATCTCGAAATACACATCCAAATATTCTCTGTTCTATAATGGATGTGTATTACTAAGGAGATCTCCTTGAGTTTGCAGTCCTAAACCTAGAAGCCACTTCTATGGAACTTACTTATTTCTGCTAAGAGTACAAAAAATGGAGGCCTACTTACAGTACATAAAAACAGAATTACAGAATAACAAGAGTTGGAAGGGAGCTTGGAGGTCTTCTACCCCAACCCCCTGCTCAGGCAGGGACCCTTATACTATTTCAGACAAATGGTTGTCCAATCTCTTCTTTAAAAACTCCAGTGTTGAAGCACCCACAATTTCTGGAGGCAAGTTGTTCCACCAATCAATTGTTCTCACTGTCAGGAAATCTCTCCTTAGTTCTAAGTTGCTTTTCTCTTTGATTAGTTTCCATCCACTGCTTCTTGTCCTGTCTTCAGGTGCTTTGGAAAACAGGTTGACCACCCCCCCTTCTTTGTGGCGGCTCTTAGATATTTGAAGACTGCTATCATCTCATCCCTTGTCCTTCTTTTTATTAAACTAGACATACCCAATTCCTGCAACTGTTCTTCATGTTTCAGTCTTTGGTTCTCCAATCATCTTTGTTGCTCTTCTCTGCAGTCTTTCTAGAGTCTCAACCTGTTTTTTTTACATAGTGAGGAAAACTGGATGCAAATGTAGTCTTACCAAGTCATTATAAAGTGGTATTAACACTTCACGTGATCTTGATTCTATCCCTGTATTAATAAAGCCGAGGATTGCACATAAATAACTTAAGAATGACCTAAATGTAAAAAAAATGGATAATTTATTTCTTTTTTTTAAACTTCATATAATGATGCTTGCAAGGGAGGGCAAAGAACTCATTGTAATACATTTGGAGATTATATGAATCAACTTGGAAAAGATCCATTCAAAACTAAGAACATACAATTTAATGTTGGCATGGAGGAATAAATACAGGAAAATATGCAGTACTCTGCACTCCACAAAAATAGTGCTGTCCCTTGTGACTTTCTCCATTGTGTAAAATGGTGTATGTGTGTGTATATATACAAATATATATATGTGTGTGTGTGTGTGTGTGTGTGTGTGTGTGTGTGTGTGTGCTGTTCAGCTTCCTTCGGGTATTATCCCACTCATTGTATGCTTTCAAAGTTTTGTAGCAACGTGTTCAGCAGAATCTCATCTGCCATCATCAGGCTTCTGTATGGATGTGGGTCTCACAGCTTTTGGTTTCAAATTCAATGCTGGTTCTATTCGATTGGCTGGGAGTTTGGTCTGTGTTCACTGGACTTGGAGTTTGATTGATTGGTGTTCTGGTTTCTCTGTCTGTTTTGTGGCTTTGATTGGCTGGCAACACTCTGTTCCTGTGTTGGAGGCTTTCAGTGCAGCTTGGCTTCGTGTGAAAGGACGGCTGCTATCCATTAGGAAGCCAGGTTTCATCTGGGTGCCTGGTTGGCGGTGTTCGAGTTGGAGCATCAGAGGGAGTCTGTTTGTGCTCATGGTTTGCCTGGTTTGTGGTGTGGTGTTTTGTTGTGCATAAGATGTGAGTAACCTGTTGTCTTATTCTGTCAGCTTCATCTGTATATTTAATTTGTTAGGCTGGATTCTTACTGCACATATGATGGATTCTGTTGGGATTTTTTTGGATTGCTATGCATAATTGAATCCTTTGGATAGGACATCTATTTCTGTTTTGTTGAGTTCTCGTTGGAAACGTTATACCACTAATTGTTTCAGTTGTTGTGGAGTTGTTGGGGGTTTTTCTTGTCATGTTCTAATTTCTTTAGTTCTTTAAGAGTTTTTCATTTTTGTAAGTGGTTTCAGTTTCAGCTCTCCAAGTTGTAAGTTGTTTATCTTATCCCAAAGTAGAGGGTGGATTTTGTTGCTCAATTCCAGGTGTAGTGCTAGCAAAATCTTTGTTTAACTGATCCAATTGGAATCTTTTACTGTGAACTTCATTTCTGAGTAAAGCCATCTCTGTTCTTTTCAGATACGAGTTGGTAGCTGCTTGTGTTGTTATGAAATGTTAATTTGAAGCAGGTTGTTGTTGCATTGTTGTCTCTGCAGCTGCATAGGAATTTTAGGCACAAAGTATTCCTGCTCTTTTAACTTCCAGCTTCTCATAGCTTTTGATCTGGCTGTTTATTTCCTCCCCGTAAGTCAGATATTGTGTTTTTTTAAGCTTTCGCGGGTACTTACATGTGTGCTGTTCAGCTTCCTTCGGGTATTATCCCACGTCATTGTAGTGCTTTCAAAGTTGTAGCAACGTTTCAGCAGAGAATCTCATCTGCCATCATCAGGCTTCTGTAAATACAGATGAAGCTGACAGAATAAGACACCAGGTAACTCACATCTTTATGCACAACCGAAACCACCAAAAAGTAATTTGCAAAAAGATGAATTCAGAGCACTACAAACCCCTGAAAAATGATAACAGCATAATAATTACTCCCAGCAGACAAAGGAAATGCCACAGTAGTAATGGACAGAAAAAGACTATGAAACAAAATTGACAGACCTACTCCAAGACTCCACATACAAACCTATAAACACAGACCCAACCACATATCTAGAAAATTAACAAGAAGAAAATTATAACCACCCACATAAGCAAAGAAATCAACAGACGATCATCCCAAGAGAAAAATCTTCTAGATGCCCCAAATTATACGGCCTCCCAAAAATACACAAAGAAGGCATAACCTCTCAGACCCATAGTCAGCTCCATAGGAGCACCATTACAAAAACCTAGCTAAATACTTAGCAAAACAACTTACAGCCCCATGCTGAAACCGCACTTCATATGTACAAAACTCATACCACTTCTTAGAAATGATCAAAGATCTACACGTGAAACAAGAGAGATCTGCTTGTAAGTTTCGAACGTGGTTTCACTATTCCACTCAAAGTCCGATAAAAGAAAACTCTTGAAATCATCAAAAATAAATACCAACCAACTAAAGACCTCATGGAACTAACAGAACACTGCCTAACCAACACACATATTTCATATACAAAAGGACAAAAGATTACAAGCAAATTGAAGGAGCCCCTATGATCACCACTGTCACCCGTCATTGCAAAACTTGTTCATGGAAGAATTCGAATCCAGAGCCCTGGCTAATGCACCCACAAACCAAACTATGGCTAAAGATACATCGATGACACATTTGTGATTTGGCCCCATGGAAAAGAAAACCTAAACAATTTCCTAACACACCTAAACAGCACACACCCAAAATCAAAGTTCACCATGGAAACGGAAATAAAACAAAACAACTACCATTCCTAGATTTACTAATCTACAAAAGAACAGATGGCACACTGGGACACACCATATACCAGAAGAAAACACACACCAACCGCTACCTTCAACGCCCAATCCCACCACCACCCAGCACAGATAAATTCGTGGCTAAAACACTAATTACCAGAACCAAACGCCTGGCAGAACAAGACACATATAAAAGACTGAACTATGCACCCTGACTAAAGTATTGACAGCCAATGGCTTCCACAAAAACAAAATCACCAGCTGATCCACAAAAACACACCAAGACATAACAGATACCTAGAAGATCAACAGAACTATGGACAAGCTGTCTTGCCCTACGTAAGAGGTACTACAGATAAAATCAGTAAGATACTACAATCAGGCATCACATCAAGACTGCCTTCAAAACAGACAAAAAAATAGCAGCCATCCTTAAAAACCCCAAAGACAAAATTGACCTGGAAAACCAAGTCATATACAGAAGTTCCCTGTACATTCATGCCCGGCCACATATATTGACAAAATCAATAGAAGAATAAGTACCCGCCTAGATGAACACAAAAATGGCAGTAAAAAAGCTGGAAACACACTTCCTCACTATTTCCAACACATGAAAACCACAGGTCACAACATCAAACTTCAAGGGCAACAACCCTAGCCACTATAAAACCCCCAGCCACAGAATCATCAGAGAAGCCATAGAGATGAAAAAAGACCTGAAAGCATGAATAGATGATTCCAGCAGACTGTCAATCATTGTGAAAGCCTGCCTCTCAAATAGAAAGATCTCCACACCACAAAACCAGGCAAACACCTGAGCACAACAGACTCCCTCTGATTCTCCAACTCGAACACCTGAAACCTGGCTTCCTAATGGATAGCAGCCGTCCTTCACACGAAGCCAAGCTGCACTGAAAGCCTCCAACAAGGAACAGAGTGTTGCCAGCCAATCAAAGCCACAAAACAGACAGAAGAAATCAGAAACACCAATCAATCAAACTCCAAGTCCAGTGAACACAGACCAAAACTCCCAGCGCAATCAGAATAGACCACCTTGAATTTGAAACCAAAAGCTGTAGGACCCACATCCATACAGAAGCCGATGATGGCAGATGAGATCTGCTGAACGTTGCTACAACTTTGAAAGCACTACCAATGACGTGGGATAATACCCGAAGGAAGCTGAAACAGCACACACACCACACACACAACACACACACCACATCTTTAGGTATTCGGGTTTTCTCCCGTGTAAAATTAGAAAGTATTTTGGCAACATTTTGATGAAATCTTATTTCGTTATCTTCAGGCTTTGTGTTTGGCTTTGTGCTTCTTGGAAGTTTTTTTTTTTTTTCAAGCACAAAGCCGAAGACACAAACCTGAAGATGACGAATGAGATTTTGTCAAAGACATCCACCAAAATACTTCCAATTTTATGCGAGAGAAAACCCCAATAACCAAAGATCCACATACAAATACCCGCGAAAACCTCAGAAAACACACACACACACACACACACACACATATGTATAAAACGAGAGTTGGAAGGGAGTTGGATTTCTCTTATATGCATATCCATTTATATAAAGCTACAACTTTAATAGCACAACTATAATGACGTGGGAAAATACCCAAACAAAGCTGAGTACCACACAGAAACACACACACACACACACATTTTCCCCTGAAGGGCTGAAGTAGGTGACACCAGGAGGTCTCCAATCAATCCTGAAATGTTCCATTGTCCTTTCTTGTTCACAACCTTGTCCAATTATTGCTGTTTCAGGTGGCCAAAAATATGTTCCTGGTTTTTTAGCTTTGGAAAGTTTAGGAAGCTTAGAGCTGTACAATCTAGAATGCAGTTTGAACTCTTTGGTGTTATTCTATCAGCAGAAAAGCACCGTCTTTGAGGCTTGGCCTTTTCAGAAAGTAAATTCCAGCCTGTAATACCGGGGCTGTATGTTTCAGGAAATCAGCATTAACCTATTAGTATGCCGTTTTCCTTGGAGAAGGGCCATCTTCACACTGAGCCTCTATTCCTTGCTGCAAGCTTTCCTGTCACTGTTCCGTGTCCACGACCCAGCCTGAGGCAGCCTTTGACGGCTCTCAAGCCACTTCCTGCATTCTGTTCAAGCACTAATTGAAAATTTGGGTGGCCTTGCTTATTTATTTTCATGGAATGTAGTAGGTTATATTTTCATGGCACTTTCTCAGCAGTGCAACGTTTCAATTTCAAAATCACTGCAGCATGAGGGAAAGCATACACCGAGGGTCCTATACTCACACACACACACAAAGAGACAGCGTATCTCTGATTAGGCTTTGCAAATCTTTTTTTCATCAGTTGGGGTGGTTTTCAGAAGCCACGTTGTTTCAATGGACATTAGTGTGAACATTAACCTGAATTTTAGTTTAAAAGAAGCAGATGCCTAGAATATAGTTAAGATTGGATCTAGATGATCGATTTTTAAGTTTTTGGAGCGCTTGAAGTTTTGGCCAATATATTTTTCCATGTTGGTGAAAACAAGCAAATGTAAGTGAAAAGAATATTAGTGGTAGATTAGAAATATTCAAAAACCTTTGTTAAATTGCATGATTTTATAAATTTTACTGAACAAACTATTTTATTACTCTTGTTTTTCATAAATTCAACACCGACAATAATTTTAGAAGTGGATTATGCACCATACTCATTTTCTAAAAATTGATATCACTAAATGTTTGTGTTGCTCCATGTGGGTAACTGAATTTGAAATCAGGATGTCCAGAACAATGTAAACATGTTTATCTTGTAGAGAAATCACATTGCTTTTTATAATATTATTATTACCTTTACATAGTAAGGCATAGTATATGGTGCTCTCTTGCTTTAAGTTACGCAGTAAAAAAATTCTCCAATAAAAAGTTTTACCTGTTCTAATGCAGTAATTGTTATGCTATAAACCCCACAGCTGTAAGGCAGAGTGATGGGATAGAAACAGTAAAAACAAATTTTACTTGGCAACTTTCTCTTTTGAAAGTTAAGCTAAACAAATTTAAAACTAAAAAAAAAAGTATTGGGAGTATCATTGGGGCATTCCACTCACAGAACCCTGTAAAAATTGCAGTCTGGAAGAGAATCCTAGATATATTAATTTTTCAGGAGACTGTCTAGGTTCTTAATCTCATTTGTGTTTGCCAAACTAGTCACTGTGGGAATATGAAAGAAGCCATTTTTGCATGTGTAGCTCTAACTCCTTTGGGTCTGACTTAGACCACTGTGTTTTAAACAAAGCTTTCAATGGGGAAAATGGGTTTTTTTTCTGCAAAAAAAAATTTCTACAGGAGCCAAACTACATAGGTAGAAAAGCACATTGGTTTTCAATGCAATGTGTAAACTGAGACAATATTTCCATTAGGGTTAGAAATATGTGTGATTCTCAACTCTATAATATATATTGTATAACAAGCATTTTTTCCAAAATAATGTTTAAATTGACCCAGAAGAATTGCACGATACAGACAAATAACATTCTTACCTAATCTCTACAGTATTTAGTATTTTTAGCAGTACAGAGTAATATGAACAATTTTGAGAGATTTGCTTGGCTTCCAAAAACAATGCCTCTAGGTCAGGAGTGCAGGATCTCCACATAAGCCTTTCAAGGGGAAAAGAGAACTGCTCTACAGTTGACAGATAAAACAGTTGACTAGTGGATGCTCTAGATTGCAAATGGCTCTGGATCTAATGTCAGCAGATGTGGCAGGAAGGAAAGTGGCAGAGATTGTGTTCACTACAAAATCCTCAAATGTCACAAAATCTACCCACTTTGGGCTCTGGTTCATCCACCAGCAACTGTAGCCTTAATTCCCTTTTCCTGTGGTTTAATGACCTGTCATTGGAAAAATGTTCCCCTAACCAGCTGTAATCCTTTAAAATGTTTTCTCAAGTGGTTTTGATGGTTAGAATGTATTTAATGAACAATCATTAATTATCCATGATACTATCCACTACACATATTAATCTTGCAATTCTATAAATATTTATCTGGAAGGTAGTCCCACTCCATAGAATGGGGCACTTCTTAATATATATTTAGGATTATGCACTAAGACTGCTAAGACGCCCCATATGCTAATTCAACCCAAGGCCTAGGCTCAAGCCAAATGTTATTTAATATTAATAAGTAATTCAACATGGAAGAAAAGAATCCTAATTTAAAACAATTTCGCATGCACTCTGGTGGGGTTTGAGTTGATGGAGTTTGATCAAGAAAGAGATCCTGGCATCTGTGGAGTACTTATCAACCAGGGTAAGACATCTGATAGCCCTGAAATCTAGTGAAGCTAAATTGCCCAGAGATGTCCTGCTTCCGCCTGAGGACTGCTCAGTGGAGACAGTGGAAGGTTCCCAGGATTGTATCACTGACTATGGAAGGTGAGGAAGGAGTCTTTCAGAGATATGTCCAGCTGGGTTTCAGATGTGGCATGATGAACCAAGACTCCCTGGAGTGGAGGTATGGCAAATGGCATTTGGATTTCTCTTATGATTTTCAAGAGTGTTGTACCACAGACCACCAGATTAGCTTGCCCCTGGCAGCTGATGAACCTGGAAGGGTTTCAGAGAACGTTGAGAACCATTCCTGCTGGTCGGCTGCACAGTTCGTCTGAAGGCTTGGCTGCCACTTGGTGGCTGAGGGGTTGGATCTGATCACGCCCTTGCAATCTCTCCCTTTTGTAGGATCCCATCACCCTTTGGTTCACGGAGGAGCTGAAGAAGATGAAAAGTGAAAAGAGAGCTCTAGGGTGTTGCTGGAATTCAACAAGGAACGAATGTGTCCAAACATCTCATCTTCTGCAATAGTTTGAATTCAATGTACGGAATACAAATTTAAGAACTCTTTTCCAACAGTGACCACAACATGATTGACTTTTGTCTCAACATACATCCACACAAAAATAATCACAATGACAAAATTTCCTCAATTATAACTTCAAAAAAGGCAACTATGATCTTATAATCAACAATCTCTCCTGCCCTTGATGCAATTTCTATTCCCTATGGAGTCAAAACTGTTGGAAGACCCAAATTTACAACATATTCTCTAGAAATCAAAAGAGCCATCAAACTATAATGTACCAATAACAACTCCCAAAACCAGGTTAAAACAGATTACCCATAACAATAAGGAAGCTTCTTAAAAAAGAGATCACTTTGGCAAAAAAAACAAATCTGGTCATGGCTGCCCAACTTCAAAAAAGCTGATTACAAAAATTTATGCCACAGATAAAACTGAATTGCATTAATTATCAGTATGAAACAAGAGAAAACTTCTAGCACAAATTTCAACCCGTTGCTTCGACAATTGGTAAACAACAAACTAAATGAGCTCAAAGGTCCAAGTTCGCACCCCTGAGGACTCACATAAACTGGTAAGAACATTCTTGTGTCAACAGACAAACAAATGGTTCAAAATTGGGGATCGTCCTTATCAAATTTTGGTACCTGTCAAACATGGTGTCCCCAAGGCAGTTGTTTTATCGGAGCAAACTCTCTTTCATTACTCTACTTAATGCACCTCTGTTGATCTATTTAAGATCATTCTTTTCACTTGATGATGTAAAGCTATCAACACCACAGACATTACTACTACCCTCCAAAAGAACCCTTGACTAATGTATCAGAATGGATCAAACAAATGGCAACTTCCAAATCTCAACAAATTAAATGCTCGTCTTAAATATTGGCAAAAAATATCAGAAAATAAAATTACAAGCTAAATAATTGCAAGACTGTTGAGGATCCAAACTTTGTCAAGGACCTTGGAGTACTCATCTCGAAATGATCTAAGTGCGAGAGCCCACTGTAACTACATAGCCCAAAAAGGCATTAGAGTGTTACACCGTATCCTAACGTCGTTTTTCTCTGGTAAGTATCACACTATTAACTAAGCATACACAAACACATTTGCGGTACCTGTGCCTTGAAATACAGCTCATCAGTCCTGGAACCCATACATGTATCTGATATTAACATCAACTGAAAAACTCAGAAATATTTCACAAGAAGATGTCTCGCGCTCCTCTATTCATTGCAGAATACCTTATTCCACCAGACTTGAAACTCTAGCCAGAGAAAACCTAGAACTACGCCCCCTCCAGTCCGATCTAAATTTAATAGTATATAAAATCATTACGATTGCAAATGTCCTACCTGCAAATTGAATATTCAGGTTTTCACATCATAACAGTACAGAACATACACAATAAGATACAAAACTCAAGGTTAACCAAACACCAAAGTTGACTGCAGAAAATATGACTTCAAAGCAACAGAGTGGTCAATGTTTGGGAAAAATACTCTAGCCTGACCTGCGGTTTCTTCCTCTAACCCCAAAAACTTTAACCTTAGACTATCTACAATTCACCTCACCCTTCCTAAGGGGCCTGTAGGGGGCGTGATGCCCACCTGAGAGTTACTGTATAATATAGTAGAAACTCCACATACCTCATTCTGCACATGGTTACATATACACTGGGATTGGTTCAATAGCGAACAAACCTCCCTCCGAGCACACACGCCCCACTAAGTCCGCACACATCAACCATGCAGTGTCATTGGCCTACCAACCGAGACCAACCACAACCGACAAGGTATAAAAGGGCTTCCCGTCCAGCGGACAGACCTTGAGCCAATGTTCCGTTTTCTTACTGTGTTAACAAATAAAGACTTTGTTGTGGAACCCGGTCTACCTCTGGCGTTTTCCGGACGGAACAGCTGCGACGAAGGTGGGATCGTTCCTAAACGCGAGAACCGAGCACGCGGCGAATAAATAAATCCAGATGAAAACACAAATGGGCTGGAAACAACGTGCCTTGGCCGCACCTTTAAAATCCCAACGACAAGGATTGGGAATCCTATGTAAGAGCCGTTTCCAAAATGTATTTGGAAGCAATGAGATGGAAGAGATATCAGATCCGTAAGAAGGGCTGTGTTCTTGACACACTGCGGACCCACAGTCTTCAAGATGGCCAAGGCTTTAGCGAAGGCCCCCGAGATGTTGAAACAATTAACGGTGGCCAGAACTCCAAAGAATGCTTAAGGCTCACTACGTCCGATGGTGTCAAACCTTATAAAAGCGGCACGAGTTTTTACCCGAAGAGGAACCAGAGAGAAGGTGAGAACCAATCGCGTGAATTTTGTAGCAGCCCTCTGACAAATAGGGGAGAGGCGAGTTCCTAAATTTAGATGAAGCAATGAGGGACCGAGTAAGTGTTGGGTTTAAGAGACTCAAAATTGCCAGAGCAAAGCTACTAATAAACCCAACATAACCGTAAGCCGAAGCCATCAACGGAAGCCACATGCCACTGAAGCGCGAAAAAATCGGCTGTTTAAAATGAAGCAAATGAAGCACGAACGGCGACAAAACGAGCCTGGCCAGAGGGAAAAAAACAGTCTCCACCCTCACCATGAAGATTTTGATGAGACGTCAGAACAGGAAGAAGAAGACGACAAGGTCCATCCGACTGTACGCCAAAGAAAGAGCGAGAAAAAAGAAAATGGCGGGAAAATGCGCTGGCTGAGAGGAAACCATCCTCGAGCCGAGTGCAGGTTTCTCGATGCCATTTGCAGAGCTTGGCAAGAAAACGAGGGTATATCGAGAAAGTCTGCAGGAACCAAAAAGAATACAGGCCGAATAGACGCAGCAATTCCCCCCACAAAGCTGAGCCAAAACGAACTGAGAGAAAAGTGGCAGCGAAACAAGCGAGCCACTAACAAGAGAATACACCAATCAGACCTTTCACTATAGGAAGCGCTCAGAATGGAAAGCGGGAAGAAGTAAAAATAATTGTAAAAATAGAAGGGAAACCCTGCGAAATGGAAGTGGATCTCTGGAATCTTTCCTATCGATGGTATCATGGAACCATCAACACTAGTCCCATAAAAAGATATCAAACCTAAAGAATCTCCAGAGACCAAAATTAACACCTCAAAGACTACAGGGAAACCGGAATTCTGTAGTCGGCCTTGACACTTCGAGTCGCCTATCAAAACAACATGTTGAAGTGCTACCGCTGACCATAGTCGACCGAGACCGACCAAGCCTCCTGGGCATTGAATGGTTCGCACCATTGGGGCATCGGATGACCGGCGATAGACCGGGTGGACCGCAACCGACTGGAAGAAAACCTGATCCAAGAAGTTCCAGACGTTTTTGACGGTCACTTGGCAATTATCGGAACGCCCTAATTACCTTAGCATAGACCTAAAGTAACCCCAGGGAGACTAAAGGCCAGACGAGTTCCTTTTGCTCTAAAAGCAAGATAGAGGAAACAACTAAATAAATAATAACACAAGGGGTGCTAGAACCTGTGGGAACCATGCAAGTGGGAAACGCCTATAGTAACAACACAAATTAACCAGACAGGTCGGGATTCGAATCTGTGGTGACTAACAAGGCTACATGAACACGCATTAACAACAAGCGCATACCCGGTGCCAGTCGTATGACAACATTTATTGCATTCTCTTGGGAGAGGAAAAGTTTTCGCTAAACATCGTAACTCGATCTGGCGCACAAGCTTATCAACAGCTTCCCAGTAGACCCCCCCTCAACAAGCTGAAAGCCACAAAACATAGTTACTCATAAAGGGGCCTTCAAAGTAACAGACTCCCCAATTTGGAGTGAGTGGTAGCCCCAGGCGTTTTTCCAGAGCCTAATGGAACGCCTTCTCTGAATGGTATACAAGGAGGTCCGTACCAGTACTTTGAGATGTCCTAATTCAAGCCAAGATGACGACCTCCAGCTAAACAAGACTTAAAGAAGTAACTAAACTAAATTAGAAAATCTGGCCTCAAGTAAAAAAAGAAAAAGTGCCTGTTTAATATGGATAGCGTCGAAATTCTGGGCTATTTAAATATGACGGAGAAGTATACACCCTACGAAAAAAATTAGAAGCTATAAAGACGCACCAGAACAAGAAACAAAACTGAACTACAGGGCATTCTCTAAAGAACTGATAAATTTTTATAATGTATTCTACCCCACAGGCGACAAATAGCGCACATTAAACCGACTATTGGACAAAAAAGCAAATTTGGACTTGGGTTATAGAGAGAGAAAGCCTCCAAATAAATAAAAAACGTGTTAAACCATCGAACATCGTTCTTATCAATTTAGCAACCACACTATAGAACCATTGAGGTCACCTGTGACCCTCGCCATCTCAAGTCGGTGCCATCCTGAAGCCACCAATTGCCTGATGGAAGAAGAGGTAACCCGTCGCATACTATTCAATAGACCCTGTCCAAAACCACAGCATAATTACAGTCAGACTGGACAGGGGAACCTCTATGCAAATTGTCCGCCGGAGGAAACGCTTCCCACGAGTAAAACCTATATGAAGAACTTTTCAAATCGTAACGACCACAAAACCGCTAATAGGAATTTTTGGCGGGAAACAAGCCCAGCACACCCGAATATCCCTGGTCGCCCACGGATACTAGATGGTCAGAGTTCCATAGCGCCTACTCCTATACTCGACACAATCCCCCAGGGAAACAAATTCCCATGCAGACGTCTTTGAGAGAGCACCATTGCATCCCAAGAGGAAAGAACCCGCAACCAACGATGACAGCATATGCAGATAGAGACTTTTTGTCCGACCTACCCAGTTATTGCGAATGATGTCGCCAGAGCCACCCAAAAGACCCATTGACTGCCGCGTACTAACTGGGTAAGGTACAAGGCTGGCCGGAAAAACCACAAAAATGAGAACTTTAAACCTTTCCGGACCAGACAAACTGAACTCTCATTCCAGAAAGGGTTGTTCATTGTGGTGATCGGGTAATTAATTCCAAAATTCAAGCAAGTACTGGGTATGCTTCACAGAAAGCCACCCGGGAATAGTTAAAAATGAAAAGCCTTGCTAGAAGCTATGTCTGGTGGCCGGATATATAGGGAACAATCGAATACTGGTAAGCCTCATGCAAACAAAAATGCCCAAACGATTCAGGCTTCCCCAGACCAAAAGCACCCATAAGAGACTGGGAAAAACCCCAAGAGGCCCCTGGTCACGAATCCACATCGATTTTGCAGGCCTAGCTACCAAGGGGCATACGTTCTGATTGTCCCGTAGATCATACTTCTAATGGCTAGAGGTAAAATTATGCTATCTACGACAACAAGAAACTGTTATAAAACAGCTCGACAAACTATTTTGCAACCATGGCCTACCGGACATCCTAGTGTCCCGACAACCGGGCAACAATTAAACCAGTCTCAATTCGAGCAAATACCTAGCCTCACCGAGTATAAGACATGCCTCTCACCGCGCCAGCCCACCCGGCTGCAAACGGTAGGGCAGAAGAGAATGGTACTGGGGATGTCCAAATAAAATAAATCGATACTCACCCTCCAACATATCACAGCCAGGACTAAAAACTAACAAAACCCCAGCAGATAACTTATGGGGACGGAAATTAAGGTCGGAACCAAAAAAAAACAACTAAGACAGATTTGGCACCCCAAGCTTTAAAACCAGAACCACCCCCCCCCCGACTCTCTATCCCGATTCAGAACTTTTGAAATAAGGCGACCTAGTTTATGCAAAAATTTACCGGGGGAATCCAATTATGGCTACCTGGAACAATCACTACAACCTACACAGGCCTCAGGTCCTACCGACTAACGTAGACGACGGCAGGGAATGGAAGCGGCACATAGACCAGCTTTGGTCCCAAAACATAGAAAGAATGCAAACACACAACCACAAGTAGAAAAACACGGCCGAAATTCAAACAAAGGAGGGGGGGGAATGCGAGAAATCATAAACAACATTTAAATAAAAACTCCGACAAAATAATAACAATCAAAAGAGCAAATAAAAGACTCCACTGTTTGAAGAAAGTTGCGAGAAGAAGTCCATCCGAAGGGGCCAGCCAGGCCAGCTCACCCTGCCCGAGGAAACAGAAGGGAGTGCCAAAACCGCCGGCCTAAGAAAACTCAGGCGGCAGTAAAATGGCTGACTCACCCTTCCAGACGGTTCATGGAGAAAGACGGAAGATTACAGCACCCCATCCGAACCGTCGAAGGTCTCCAACAGAAAGAACCGCGCAAGTCCAGTCCAGTCAAAAAGAGCCCCACCTACCTGCGTGACTACGTCACCACGTAGGACTGAACTAAGAGGGGAGGGGTGTTCTGTATAAATAAATAGTAGAAACTCCAATACTCATTTCTGCATTGGTAACATAAACTAAATGGGATTGGGTTAATAGGACCATCCTCGAAGCCGCCAAAGGCGCAAAAAATGGTGTCATTGGCTACAAGCTGGCAGAACAGAAAGGGTATAAAAGGGCTGTCGCGCTTGAGCCAATGTTTCCGTTTTTCTTTACTGTGTTAAACAAATAAAGCCTTTGTTGTTGGATTGTAACCCGGTCTACCTCGCGTTTTTTCCAGACGGAACACACACCAGTTCGTGACTACCGGTCCCTGTCCTCTATTCTTTTTATTTTTCTTATACGTATCCATCTCATGTATTCAAAACTATGTTTATTCTTATACCTGTATCTTGTAAGCGATTGAAAAATCAAATAAATACTAAAAAATACTAAATACATCGGTTAGAGTCATTATTAAGGTCTGCTTTATTTCCCAGAAGACTGATAAGATTTTAAAATGGCTCCATTACTGTCATTAATATTCACTCTTGTGCTTTGTGGTTTTATATTTTAATGATGAACATTTTTTATTTTTCATAACAATAAAATTATACAAACAATAAAATTACAAATAATTATATTTTATATATTTATTGTTTTAATTGTCATATGCTGCCCAGTCACTTTATGTGACATGGGTGGCCAATTGTACTGAACAAACAAACAAGCAAATTAACTTTATTTAGATGTATCAAACAACCAAAGCTAAAAGACTACAATCTTAGTCACTGCACTGTAAAACCAGTACTGAATGACTAGAAAAGGAAAAGGAAAGGGAAACACTCTTAGGCAACTTAAGCAATTCCTGTACTGAGATAATACTATGTTTTGGAAAAAGTTACATATAAGGACAGGACTTCAACATGTGGCAGCATCTGGGTTGACCTTATCTGTACTAAGGAGGTTAGGACCATTTAGTACTCAGATGGGGGATTCCCAGGGAATACTAGGGCTAAAGACTCGAGGAAGAAGTAAAAGAAATCCACAAAGTGGTAATGGCAAATATTTTCCACATTGTTGGCATAAAAAAACCTCAAGTATACTTCACGAGCAATTGAGCTTGATTTGAAGGAAATCATTCCCTTAAAATAAAATAAAAAACTAATAGAATAAAACATCTCTTCAAAAGATTGCCAAATCTGGAACTGGAAATGCTTTAGTATGAATTCTTATACAAATGGTTCCTCAAAAAACAAATCTTGAGAAAATAGTCCTGATTGGTTGCAAATCAATTATCATGCAAAAGTCATGATAATTTTCCAGGAAAAGAAAACAGAAAATGCTGCTAGAACCTTTTTGGCTGGAAAGATGAATTTCTGGATCATAACCACATGTGGCAATGTATTAAAATAGACCGCCTATGATAGATCATTCCTTTCATCACAGCATAACCACAAACTGATCTACCCATCTGGGTTTAAGCAGGAGGATGTAAAAAGTGTTCATTGGTTTTACTTCTCATTCTAGCTTCACTTTGTTTTAAAGTTTTTTGCATTTTGTACAGGATTTAAATCATTCACTGTTAGATATCTTTAGCATTCCCTTGAGTTGAAAGACGGGATATAAATCAACTAAATAATAATCAACTTAATTTGTCTTTCTGGTTTCTGTCATGTTCCATTAATGAGAACAATGATACTGACATAGTTTTTAACAGAATTGGTTAGATAGCCATTGGAAATAAACAAGGTAGGTTTTAAAAAGCCCCTTTGCGTTGAATAAATAATATTTTTGAGATCCTATTGACAAAACAATGATTTGTTGTGACAACAGCAACTTAGTTTAATCTTTGAATGGATCTTGTGGGGGCTTCTAGGAAAAAGTTGGAGATATCATATTTTTTTTCATTCTTTGCTAAAACACACCACCAAGATATTTTATTGTATGAAAGCCACTCATTAGACTTGGTATTGTTTTTAACAACTCCCTGGATTTAATTATTTTCTGTTCTGATTAGTTTATTTTGCAGTACCCAATTCTAACCATCCTGATTTTTGCAGTTCTGTGAAAAATTATTTATATCTTCACCAAGACATATCCTTAATATTGTATTCAATATATTTCTCTTTATATGTAAGAGGATGACTTCCTTACCAAAAACTAATGAAACTTATTTTAATCACAATAAAAATAACTGGATTAAAATAGTTTAAAAATTAAATAAAATATTGTGACTAATTGTTTTATATAGCTTAAGGCTACTTTGCATTCATTTCTCTTGATCTTTTAATCAAAACATTCTAAGTAAACAAATACTGGCCTGTAATCAAAACTAGTCACATTATATTTATATATTATATTGAAATGTAATTTCTTGTTGTCCAGTGCATATCTATAGGTATGTTCCCTGGTATTTACTTCCACATACAGGCAGAGAACCCAACTGCACAAATAATTTTATGAACCCAAGAACATCTATCAGTTCAGTTGATTACTGCTTAAATACAAAACAACACTGAGGTAAAAAGTAGTAAGAATAAAAGGCTAGATAAAGGAAGAATTCTACATTTGCTATATCCACAACAAAGAGTATGCCTCCTAAGTGGAATAAATATTACATTTAAAAAATTCATTCATATATTATGGCAGAGACTTAGCAAACTTTTTAATAAAAACCACAGCTACCCAAACAACTGGGAAGGGACTCAATTCCACACAAGTTACCCCATGGCTGAAGTACCACCTATGAATTTAATATGTGTAGGAAAGATCTTCATGGATATATTGATAAAAGGATATGACTTGTTTGGAGGCTCTGTTTGTATGCGTAAATGAAGCACAAATTGTAGTGTTCGCGAAGAATGAGACCGGAGACCAGCGTAACTTCAGCTCTTTTATTTAGTTCTGAAAATCCGTCTGAACCAGGAGCCACGGCAAGCTCTTTTTATCAGAAGGCTGCTCGCGGCTAGTTGGCCAATGACAGCTTCTTGATTTTCCGCCGCTGAGCTGGCCAATCATAGGCTAGCTACTATTGGCAATCAGCGTCGAGTAGGGAACCAATCAGCTTCCAGTACTTTAACAATAGGAATAGACTATTTGAGTATGTAATAAGCGAACAACCCCTCTCCTCTGGTATGTCCTACCTACATAGTTCACGTAAGTAGGCGGGGCTTTAGTTGCTTCTGTTGACCTTGCCGCAGTTTAGTTGGCTGTCATCTTCGGCGTGGTTCAGACGGGATTGCTTGTTCTCTCCTGTCCTTCTCGTGGAACCTCCTGGAAGTGTGGAGTCAACCAGCCGCTCCCGACTCGGCCTACCCGGGATGTAGAGTCGGCCACGGCTCTCCCTTCTGGAGTGGCTGTCTTAGTGTCTTTTGTTGCCTCCTGTTCCTCTTCGCCGAAAGTTCTTCTGTGGGTAAAGTCAATTTCTTATCGAATTTATTTGCAAATGTTGTGATTTTATTATATTTGATTTTTGCGGGGATCTTGTTCTTGCCGGAGGGTTCCCCTCGCCCCCTTATTTGTGTCTTGAGGGGTTCTCCCCCCTCTCTGGTTAGCTCTATTAATATTTTTTGTTTAATGTTTGCTCTGGTTTCTGGTGTGTGTGTTGTTCTTCAGTGTTCTGGTGTGTCGTCGTGCTTCCAGTGTTCGATTGATCATAACTGAATCAATGTGTCTCCTCCAGCATTCTGCCATTGTTCGTCTCTAGTCTAAGGACCGGGATTCCCGTAATATTGTGTTATTTTTCCAGACCACAGTGGGTGTCCGGTGAGATTTTTTTGCATATACTTCCCTGCGTCGAACGTTGCGGTGTCTGCTGGAAGGAGTCTGTTGGTTTTTTCAGAGCTATATTGTTGGGTAGTAACCTAATCTAATTGTGATCTTAATTTTCTTGCCATTAGTAATTATTGCTTGGGCTTTTATTTGTAGTAGAACTCTGGTGTTATGTGTGTAGGCGTGAGCGTTTTTTCAATATTTTTCCTGTATGTCCCCTGACTGCTTAATTTTTTCTTAAATTTCTTTGGCATACCGGACCATGCGTTCTGCCCTCGCCATTTTCATAGCCGGTCTGGCCGCCTCTGTCAAAGCATGTCTTATGCCATGTTCTGGCGGGAATTTTTCAAAATGTTAGCTGCAGTTAAACTGTGGCCATTATCTGAGATGGCAAGTCAGTAACCCAATGTGTGGTGAAACAGTTTTCCGTAGTTGTTAATAAACTGCTTCTGTGGTGGATAGAGTTCATGAAGCGGCCTTACTTTTCTAGGCCAATTGGGAGTAAGCATCCACTATGATTAAAAATGTATGTCTTTTGTTGGCCGCGAAATCTATGTGGGAATTTCTTGACCAATGGCCGCCGGTGTTTCCCAAGTCTAGTAGTAGGTGCTGAAAGGGGGTACAGGTCGGAATCTGTTGGCATTCCCGCAGTTTCTACCCATTTCTCAATATCCTTATCCATCCCTGGCCACCGATACATAAGCTCCTGGCCAGGGATTTATTCATACAATGCCCATGTACTGTCCTTCATGCAACATTCTCAGTAACTGTTCTTGCTAAACGGTTCCTAGTATTACCACCCCGAATTCCCCCGGCATTAAGATGCAACTTTTTTAACAATGACAGTTTCAATTTGCTCTATGCTGATTGATTTTTAAATTTAACGTACTGTCTCATTTTTCTGACCACCCTTTTCCTACCCAGTTTAAAACTTATGACAAGGTTTTGTCTATTGTTGTCGAGTTCTCACAATGTCCGCTGCGGATTACGTCCCTAGGTTGACAGTGCTCCATCTGAAGGCGTGGAATATAATCTTTGGTGTGCCGGTTCAGTTCCTAGTTCCATTAGGGGAGTAGCGGACCTCAACGCATCGGCATGCGAAATGTCTTTGCCCAGAGTCGGTTGAATCAGTTTATAATTGTAGGCTGCAAGGAACTCGGTGCACCTTGTCATCTATGGGATAGTATATTTGGGTGGCCCTCGTTCCCTGCTCAGTATTCCAATAGAGGTTGTGGTCTGATATAAGGGTAAAACTCCTACCGTAAAGTATTTCATGGAAACCATTTGACACTCGGATATTGCTACTAGTGCCTCTCTGTTCCAATTGACTGTAGTAAGTTCAGTTTCTTCGATTATGTTTTGGAGTTTAGAACACGATTGGTGCTTCTCTCCTGTCAGGCGCAGAATGCGGCGCACAGTATGCCTCCATGCCGGAACGTGACGCGGTCCAATGGTAGTGGTCTCACTGTATTGCCATTAATTACAGAGTCGGATGTATTAAGTCTTTTACCCGCCCTGTCTCTTCATGGGCGTCCCCAGGTCCAGGTGACTGACCTTGTCCCAGCAGCCTTGTAGTGGTTCACCATCGTTGCCTTCTGTGCAGAAAAACAATTGTAAAATAATTATAAAACCCAAGAATGCTTGCAATCTCTACCTTTGTTTTTTGGTTCTAGCATTTCTTTGATTGCTTTAATTTTTTTCTCTGTGGGGTGGTATCCCTCCTTTATCGATTTGATACCCAGGAACTCGATTTGAGGTGGCCTAATTAGCAGTTTTCTTTTTTTGACCTTGAGTCCTGCCTTCTGGAACCTTTGTAAGACACTCTGGGAAAAGCTTCGTAAGATTGCTCACGTGTGCTGGTTGATACCAGAACGTCATCAAAGTAAAGGAACTACTCCTTGTTATCCCTTGAATAACTGCTCCATTATGGCTTGGAACACCCTGGGGCCATGCTGACTTCAACATTGCAGTCTTTGCAATTTGCAAGCTCCCCTATGAGTCACAAATCAATTTGTAGCCTCATTGCGTGTCCGCCGGTCGACTGGTCATTTGTGGTATGCTTGCACTAAGGTCGAGCTTTGCGAAGGACCTTGCCTCTCCCCCCAATAGATGTTTAGGTGTTGCACTTCCGAACACAGGTACGCGCTTTGCTGTAGTGCATCGGGTAAGTGGCCTTACAGTAACCACAGATTCTCACAGACCCATTCTGCCTTAACTGTAAGGGTCACGGATTCGGGTTTCCAATTTGCCTGTGCGTCAATTGTTTTCCAAGATGCCTTGTGCTATGAGTTTGTTTAAGTTCCTCATCAATCTTTGTTTTTATGTGCGAAGGGGACTTGACCTCGCTGTTTAGATCTAATAGGAGTATTGTTGGATCTAAGTTAAATGATATAGGGGACCCCTCCGGTACTTGCCCTAATTTTTCCATCGAGTACTCCTGACTCCTCATTAGGCTCTCCCCCAGTCTGTCTCGGCGATGCTGTAATGCCTGTCACACCATTCCTGGAGGATCGAAGCCACTTTGAGTCCCAACAGGCTTGGCCGGTTTCGGTCTACGATGGTTAGAGCAAGTTTTCTTATGTTCTGTTGAAAGTATTTTGGAAATGTCCGATCCCACTACTTGGTATACTGTTTTACTTGCGTTGTCCTTTAGAACTAACGATTGATGTTCTAGTTCAGTTTCTTGCCAAAGGTGTGGACCAGTCTTTAATCGTTATCCTATGGTACCATCGATAGATACGACCAGAATCCAACCTCCATTTTACATTCTGGCCCTCATCCTGACTGCCACATGTATTTTCGGCCATTTGTTTGCCATTAGAAGTGACCGATGGTGAAGGTTTGGTATGTTTCTCTTTTCTTGAAGTCTTGCTTCAGCCACTTGCCCTTGCTTTCACGACCTCTCACGGCCTCACATGTTTGTCTTATCTTTGGTCTTGGTGGTGTGTTGTTCTCACGTCAGGGGTGTAGCTCTTAACGGTTTCGCATACGCGGCACTATGGCGTCTAGGAACCCAGCAATTTCGGAATGGGGTGGTCTCCGCCACATCCGGCACACTGAACCCCGACTTACGACCTTTCTTCAGTCATCAATCTAATTCAGCCCGTGGAGTCTTGGACTTCCTCATCATCGTCGTCGATATTAGATGATCACACTATCGCAATAGTGTGTGGTGGGTCTTGTGCGATGCTCTCTGCTTTTTCTCTTGCTTGACTCGTTTTTGGCCGGTGTTTGGATGTTTTGCATTGCAACTGCTGCTTTTGGCGTGCCTGATTTCAGTTGCTTCCGCTGCCATGCGTCAGCAATAGCTCCAAAGTGACTGTAAATCTTTGGTCGGAGGTTAACAGTGGTGAGGTCTCTCAGTCCTAGGACCACGCACCCTCATGATTTCGGTCCATGTTTTAGAATTTGCATGCCCCTCCAATGTCTCTGAGAGCCACACTAGACAGTCTGCCTATGCCTCACCTTCGCTCTGTCCCGCAAGAACGACGATCGGCTTTGTGAATAGTGAGCCTTCAGCAATTTTTCTTAGATCTGGCCAGGCCATCGCTTCACACATCTTCTGGTTTTCGCTAGCGCCTGCCATCTTAACACTGTTGGGGCCCACAGTTGCATCAGGAACACGGCTCTTATTTCGGGTTTTTCAAGATTCCTTGCAAGTCTGTTACTTTCCAGGAACCATGAGAATCTATCGATTAGGGGATTCCCCATCCCTGTTGCTGGTTTGAATGTGGGGTGTGGTAGTTGTTCTGGCCATTTCATCCTGCTCTGGTTCTCGACTACTGTGCTCGACTAGTCTTCATCCTCCCAAATATCCTACCTTCATTCACCAGCTGTAGCTGTTCATGCGAAGAATGAGACCGAAATTCTCTCT
>BHFT01006691.1:0-12247 GCA_004320025.1 Laticauda laticaudata
GTCCTCCCCGCGTCCGTATTATCCGCTCCGGTTATGCAAATTTTTGCCCCTTTTGAGAGCGGATAACAACGGATGGGACATTTTGCTCGTCTGTTGTGTCCTTTTCACTAACATTTTGCATCCATTGGGCAGTGTGACAGTGCCTTAAGTCTAAGTGCTATTGCTATTTAGATGTATTTTGTTTTAGGGTTTTTACAGACATCTTTTTCCAGTTCTTCACTTATGAGGTCCTCTAGAACAGGGGTGTCAAACTGGATTTCTTTGAGGGGTGGATCAGCATTGTAGCTATCCGCTGTGGGCTGGCAGAAGAGGGGGGGACAGATGCCTCCTGCAGCACCCTGCCAGCCAAAAGGGGGCATTTTGGGGGCAAAAGGGGGCATGCAGGGACCATGTGCCTCATTTTTACCCTCTACTTGCCATCTGTTTTTGGGTCCATTTTTGGCCTATTTTTGCTCCACTTTTGGCCCATTTTTGGACCCGTTTTCAGGCCATTTTGGGGCTGTTTTTCAGGCCATTTTTGGTCCCATTTCAGCTTATTTTGGACCATTTTCTGGCCATTTTGGATGCATTTTCTGGCCATATTTAAGTACCCCACAGTCCAGATCTGGCCCATGGGCCTTGAGTTTGACACCCCTGCTCTAGAACCAGCTGGAAGACTTCCAAAGTTCCTTCCAACCCTATTATTCTATGTTCTAAATGCTAGTCAAAGAAACAGGGATCCTATTGAAAGGTATTGTTGGAGAAGGAAACTTGGGAATTTATATTGCATATAAATTTGCAGGTATGTAAATTTGCAGTTAAGTTTTCTGTTCATTCCATTTCAGAGGAACTGGAGTAGGTAGAAATGAAAAAAAAAAAAGCTTTGTCTTCTTAGCTTCCATGTTAGGCCCTGTAATGGCTTTTTGTTACCCTGATTAATCACATCCTTTGGAGATTCAGAACAAATCCACCTAGAGCACTGTGGTAGAAAGCTAATACATCAAGGAGAGATCCAGGTTAAAAACTCTCTTTGATGTGTTTATTTTCCATCCCACCAATTAAACTTTGCACTGGCCACTTGAGGATTGATTGATTAATTAATTGGATTTAAAAGTTGTAGCCAGTCCCCCCCCCCACAATTAAAGATTCCCAAATCTTTAATATTCAGTCTATTGAGTTTCCCTTGCTCACATCAGAATTCAAGCAGTGGCATTACCATTCTCTCGCTGTTTTTGATGGTGTGAATTAAGCCAGGGTTTTGTGCCTCAAACTTGGTTTCTTTTTTGCATGTGATGCTGTGTAAAGCATGTAGAAAAGGGGTGGGATTTTCTTTCTTCCCTCCTTGGGAATGATGGTGAAACCGGTTTTCTCTAATCAGCTCACCGCCAGAGCTTTGTGCATTGGAAATAGTGCAAAACATTGCTTTCTGCCATTTATCCTATATTTTGCAGGGCAAAGTTAGCAGAATAACAAATTTGGAAGTGTAGGAAGCTGCCCCCTCTCCTAGAAGAATGAAATATTTTGAGAAATATTTTTTTTTAAAAAGGAAGGATAAAATATTTCTTCTAAAAGAGGAATAAAAATCTTAAGGGAGACAGAAACTCAGAGCCTCAGGTCCCTGCCCTCTACCCCAAGCAGATACTAAACTGAGGATCACTTTTAGAAATGAGGATTTAGTAATCCATTACTCCCAGAAGCAAGGTCTGAACCAAGGCAGGGTTAGTCCTCAGTCACAATAGGAATTGCCCAATGAGCCCCTTTATTGCATCAGCCAAACTTCAACCAAACTTCTCAGACAACCTACACAGCCAGCTATGACCCCTGTATAGCCCCAGGGGAGTCTAACAACAGCCAATAGAATACATGTTCTTGCACAGGAACAGGAAGCTCAAGTTCAAAGCCCAACAGAAGGAATAAAAACCCCTCACTCTCAACTCCATGTGGTCAGCTGCACCAGAATCACAAACATGTGGTCCTATTCACCAATAAATGGACCTTCTTTCTATTCAGATTCCAGCCTCCATTTTGTCTCCAGTGCCTTTCTCCCAACTTGGAACTGAACCAGATGGATATTTCTTCAAACAGAAGGGACATTGGAGATCTTCTCATCCAACCCCCTATTCAAACAGGAAACACTTCAGACCAATGGCTGTCCAGTCTCTTTTTAAAAGCCACCAGTGATGAAGGATCCACAACTTCTGGAGGCAAGCCATTCCACTGGTTAATATTCTGTTAGGAAATTTCTCCTTAGCTCTAGATTGGATCTCTCCCTGATTAGTTTCCATCCATTATTTCTTGTCTTGCCTTCTGTTGCTTTGGAAAATTCGGTTGCTTTTGACCCCCTCTTCTTTGTGGCAACTCCTCAAACATAGGAAAACTGCTATTATGTCACCTCTAGTCCTTTTTTTTATTAAATTAAACATACCCAATTCCTGCATCTGTTCTTCAAATGGTTGTAAAGGACAGATGCAGGAAAATCTAAGGACACTGCATCAGCCCAAGGTTCAACCAAACTTGATTCAGACAAATATCATCCCACGTGGCTCCAAGGGAGTCTGACAGCAACCAATAGAATACATTTCCTTGCACAGGAACAGGAAGCTCAAGTTCAAAGCCCAAGAGAAGGCATAAAAGCCACCCTCTTTCAATTCCATGTGCTCAGCTGCCAAAGACCTCAAAGCCCATGTGGTCCTGTTCACCATTAAACCCTCTTTCTAATCAGTCTCTATGTTTCCATGTTTCTTCCCACTTGGAACTGAGCCAGATGGATATTACTTCCAACAGTGTGAATACCATATCTAGTCCTACAAAAATCTCCACATGTTGGAGTGACAGGTAGGATTATATATTTGGTGCCAAGGTGGCAAGAATTTAAATCCTGTATAGATATATTCCAATACAAAAAATTTAATGGAAGCAGAATTCATAGTTCCTTTAGAAACATTTTTTTTTCATTTTGAAGACAAAATGATGATTAAAAAAACCACCCATAGCAGAGAATACTACTCTCAGCTCTAGCCCTCAGTGGTCCATTTTCTAGTTGTCACATGCAATGGAGAATTATATTCTTGTTTTATTTTTTTGCATAAGGATCCATCAGTGTGATAATCAATTTTCTGCAAAAGATTTAAACCAGGAAACCCTATTATAGCAGCACTATTCTGTAAAAGTTATTCAGTTGTATTAGCTTGCTTTTAAGTAAAAGAAAAATTACAAACACAACTTCCTAAAGTATTTATAATAAAGTCAGCAGAACATTGGAATATAATGCAGCATCCTTTACAGGGATTAAAAAGTCAACATCTTGAAAGAATATTATAATGCTGAACTCTTTCTTAAGAAAATTAAAATGAATTCTTCATTTTTAATTGCAACTGATAATGTTTAAAAATCATAAGTGAAGGCTTAACTTTCTTAACATTTGCATTTCCAATTATCTAGAGGTCCATTTTTACAGAAGCGTATATAGAAAGCTAATTGTGTTATTATAATATAGATGATCTTGCAACAGAATTTCTTTTTTAAAAAGTTGTTTTGCTGAGTTACATACATTTGCATAAATTACAACATTTATAAAAAAGAAAGAACTGTCCCCATTCTTCTTCATTCTTATTATTATACATGATGTCAAATGTTGAATTAAGACATTTCATCTGAACCATCATGCATTTTTAAATTATTCATAAGAATTGTGATTTATATAAAAGGATGCAATCTCTTCTCCCCTTATTTTCCTAACTATTAAAAAAGGTGGTTCACTCAAAAGGTAAGAGATGACTGTAAAAGAGACTCACCATGAAAATTAAGGAAGACTTCAAATGAACACTAATTGCAGGTGATGAACAGAGCTCTAAAATTTCTCCTCTATTCCATATAAATTTAAAACTTTAACTTGAAAACAACACATAATGAATTGACCAAGAATCTTGGAATCCATTAAAAAAAACAAAGATCCAACATACAGAGCAAACTCCACTATCTTCCTAGCACTGATGATGTTACCTAACTTGGTAATGAAATATCTTCAAGAAAGCAGCCAAGTACTGGATCTGATTGAGAAGACAGACACCTAAACTGAAGAATGATTTGGAGTTGGAACTTCCCATCTCATCATTACTGCCTCAAAACTTGGTGGAAGCACAGACTTATTCAAGCATCTTCTTATATCATTTTGATGTTTGTCATCCATCTTTCCATTGTTGTTCTGATTACCATGATCATTTAAAAACTTATTTCAAGGAAATCATTTTAGATCAGTGGTGGCTAACCTTTTTCATCTCCCATGCCAAAAATTGCGTGTCAGCACCCAGAAGGCAATGCACGCATCCCCCACACTGCCTGCGCATGTGTGTGCAACCCCCCGTGCTCTGCATCTTTGCACATGTGCATGCACCCCTGCCCCCTGCGTATGCACACCAGATACCCGACAATCAGCTGGCAGGTTGACGCATGTGCGTTTCAGGTGACTTCTTGCATGCTGGCAGAAGTGGCTCTGTGTGCCACTTCTGGCATGAGTGCCATAGGTTCACCATCATGGTTCTAAATCGATGCCACCTGGGGTAATTGCCCTCTTTGATTCCTTCACAAAAACCTGCCACTATGCACCAGGGCTGCTCCAGACAAATGAAATCTTATCTAGCCTATTTCATTTATAGCATTCCTTTATAATTCTGAAAATAATGATGATGAGCCTGTATAACAGCTGCCGCACTTTTCTTTTAAAAACAAAACAGAAATATTATGAAATGGGAACTTTCCCAAAATCAACCAGCTAAATCTGCTGCACTGTAAGAG
The DNA here is from genome assembly GCA_004320025.1 of Laticauda laticaudata. Lineage (NCBI taxonomy): Eukaryota > Metazoa > Chordata > Lepidosauria > Squamata > Elapidae > Laticauda > Laticauda laticaudata. Next base: position 4,774 of record BHFT01006691.1, read on the forward strand.
TCACTTGAAGTCTTTATGTGGAACAATAAAACACTTGCAAACAGAAAAAGAAAAAAAGAAAACCAAGTTCAGAGAGCAGCAAGGATTCCAACAGACTCCTGAAACTTTTAGCCATGAGCAGATCTCATTTCCATGTGTCCTACTCCACTATTTCAAAGGATAATATCTCTATTAGTAATACAGGTTGAAAACAATGGAGATATGCTACCAGTTCGGCTCAGCTGAAAGGAGAAAGAAGAGAAAAGTGCAGGATCAGCCCTCCCAACTACCTCTGCACTTTTATCTTCTTTATTCTCTCAGGTGATTGGTGCTGCAGGGCTCAGGTGGTATGTGGAATGCTGCACACGTGCAATCACAGGTCCACTGCTGTCCCACTGTATCAACTCATAAATTATTTCTATGGTCTTTTTAGAGTTGCCACAGAAAGGGACAGGGAAAAGGAGTTTTGAAAGAGCAGTGCGGCAGATTGAAATCAAAAGTGCATTCCATAAATGTTTTCAAAGATTGTAACTCGGTGACTGAAGTTTCTGCAGCACAAAATTCTAACTGGAGAGCATGATTGATGACTCTTGACTATGGATGTGTCCCATTGGAGAATATGAATTACGATGCATTCGGGGGGGTGGAGGGAAAACCAGGGTCAAGGATGACAATGAACGATGTGCCTCAGAGTCAGCTACACCCAGGCAGTATCAGACATGTTAACTCCCAATAAATCCTTTTGAAGTTTTGGAAGTTTGGCTTGAGACTCATGATTTAACTGCCAGAATTCTGACACACTGCTGATGTTACCCAGCTTGGTAGCAAAACATCGTCAATAAAACAATCAATTTCAGAGAACAGGAAGGACCTTCAGTTCAACCCTGAGTTACAAATATTCTCCTCTATTGATAACACTGGTTGAAATCCTTCCGAAAAATCCCCCAAGATTGAAGGGCATTGGATTTTGAATGCTGGAACAGGGAATCTCTCAGAATTTTGCTTGGGAAAAATAAATAGTCCTAACTACAGAGTTTATAAAGGTGCCTTAGGCCTTCTCAGCTCTATGGTTAAGTCTTGAGAAATATGACTTTGAAATGACTTGTATTATTATTCACCTTGCAAAAAATTTGGGTAATTATTGAAGAAGGTCCAGAGGGGATCAAATAAATTGTTCTGACTGCACACATGGGTCATTTAATCAGGGAGGTGAAACCAACCATTTGTTTCCCGCCCATTTTTGCAAATTATTTTTTTTGGGGGGGGGGGCATTGATGTAAACAAAATTATCTCCATACAAAATTAGCTGAAGTTGCTGCCTCTGACTATTCTTGTTGCTTCAAATATAGCATTACAATTGCTCGCTTATAGCAAACACCTGTTTGATTTTCACCAGTAGAGGCAAACTCGTTCTTTTAATAGAAGAGCATTGAGGAAAAATAAAAGTCACATCTAGTGAAATGTAAAGATTCTTCTGCAGATTGTTCTTTGGAACTCTTCACCTTCCCTAAAAGTGGTATAGGTAGTGTTCTGCCCTAGGCTTCCCAAGATCATGAAGCAGAGTCCTCATCTTGATAAAACCTCTTTGATTAGGTTAAAGTGAATTCCTCTCCAGCAAAGTCACGGCAAACATCCTTTCATGAGATTTCACAACTACAGACCTTTATCAGGCTTGGAGAGTTGCCAGGCCGATATCTTCCAAATACCATGCTGTAGCAGAAGTTACTTATCAAGAAATCAGGAAAAAATCATCACCCTAATGAATTAAACTAATTGTCACCTACAAACATTACTCCCCTTTCTCTCCTATTTATTCCCTATGGGAGGGGCCATTCACCATCCACCTGAGCCTTTACTCCCAAGTTGACCCTTGTTCCTTAACTGTTTCCTTCTCCTGGCAGCTCTGCACATGTGCACACTGGGAACAGGCTCCACCTGTTCTTCTGCCCCATTGATCTCTGACTCCGAAGGCAGCTGATAACTGTCAGATGGCCCTGGCCTCATCTCTGCCTCCGATGCAGAACACTCATCAGAGCCTTCCCTGGACTCCAGGACTGGCCCATATTCTTCCCCAACCTCCTCAATGTCCCAGTCTGCCATGGGCCACAACAGATAGTCCGTGATGTATGACCATAATTGAGGCCCAAATGTCTATTGCTAAGGAAGACTATTGCTAACTGAGTCTTTACCCCATTTTGCAACCTTTCTTGCCTTAGCTGTTAAGTGAATCACTGCGATTGTTAAGTTAGCAACATGGTTGTTACGTGGATCTGGCTTCTCCAATGGCTTGGCTTGTCAGAAGGTTGCAAAAGGGGATTACATGACCGAGGGACACTACAACCATCACAAATACATGCCAGTTGCCAAGTGTCTGCATTTGGATCACATGATGACAGGGATTGCTACCATGGTAATAAAGGTAAAATTTGATCATAACGTTTTCAGTGCCATTGTATGTTCAGATGGCCATTAAATGAATGGTTGTAAGTCAAGAACTACCTGCAATTTTTAAACTTTGGGCAACATTGTGTAGCATTACATGAACAAATAGAAATCTACTGCAGTTGTGCATAAATTGGTTCTTTTATGAGATGGCTGCAGATCAACTTCATGAAGGAAAAAGGAACCAAAATTGTTCTGACCAAGAGTTCCTGAGACTGTAATTAAGCACACACTTAGTCCAAACAACTATTGATTTCAATACTGGGAATTATGTTCATTCCCAGCCTGTAATGAGTCCCAAACAGCCCCTCGAGATAAGCACCCACCTTTATCTCCTTTGAATAGCTGCCAACAATTTAAGTGCCAAATTATCTGTAAAAAGCCAAACAAAGTACAAAGTCTATACAGAGCTTCAAGGTTTAATCCAAACAGAACAAACGACTTGGCTTCCTGCAAAGGTTTCTCTACCTTTACACTTCCTTTATACCTTATGGGAGGGGCAGTCACCTCCCAGCCTTACTCCTGAATCGCCCCTTTTGTCTCAACTGCTTTTGCCTTCTGGCAGCTCTACACACACACACACACACACACTGGGAACAGGCTCCCCTTGTTCCTCTGCTTCACTGCTGCCAGACTCCAGAGATTCTGGAGTCAGCACACTACTTCCAGATGGTCTTGGCCCCATCCCTACATCAGATGCAGGACCCTCATCCGAGTCCTCCCCAGACTCCTGGACTGGTCCCTGATCTTCCCCACTGTCTGATTCTGCTATAAATCTGCAAGGCTTCTGGCAAACCACAACAGAAACATTCAATTACTTTCACCCACAAAGTTTATTGTTGGTTACGCAAATTCATTTATTCCCAACATCATTTAACCAGTGTACTTTTTTCTTTCTTTCCTTATTTGTTTTTCTTTCTATTTTACTTTTGATGAAGCTGGCCTGTAACCAAATGGTTGAACCACTATTTTTCCCCATATAAAACTCTTTCCCTTTTAAAAGAAATGCCAAAGGTTGCATTTCTCCCTTTTTTTAAAAACAGAATGAAAACATCTTCTTTTTTTGACTCTAACTTTGGTCAGAAACTGTCCAGGGTGAAAAGGAAAATTGACTGACAGCTGAATTGTGCCCCATGAGACCTTAAGAAGCACCATCAAACTGTTGTCTGGAAAGTGAAAGGGAAGAACAGAATTTTTTGACCTAACCAAACCCCCTGCTCCCCAAGTCTAATTCTGCAATCTAGGGTGAATTTATGTGCACTGGGTTATACTGAAGTCAACATCTATGCAAATCTAAATACCGTCATAATAAAAACACATTTCAAAAACTGGAAATAAGCATATCCCCAAATAACACTATTAAAAAGATGTTGAGACTCTAGAAAGAGAGCAGAGAGAGCAACAAAGGGACTGGAGACTTAAAACATATGAAGAACGGTTGCAGGAACCGGGCATGGTTGTCTAGGGAAGAAAAGGACCAGGGAAGACTTGAGAGCAGTCTTCCAATATTTGAGGGGCTGCCACAGAGAGAAGAGGATATCAAGCTATTTTCCAAACACCTGAAGGCCAAATCAGAAATAATGGATGTGAACTGATCAAGGAGAGATTCAATCTGGAAAAAAAGCCCCTGTCACACAGCACCAACAGATGGAAAGAGGATGTAAAACAGAGAGAAACACTTGCCATCTATTGGTTAACGTGATCCATCCGTTCTGTACTCACTGCGTCCATTTTTCATCCTTTCTATACGTCCAGCATCCGTCGACTGAGATTCCATCCGCTCAAAAAGTTTTGAGCTGCACAAAACTTTTTGAGCGGAAAATGTCCGGAGAGGATAGTTGCAGTACTGCAGGTTACTTCGCTACGTGCCGGCTGCCCTGCAATTTGGCAGTTCAAATCTCAACCAGGCTCAAGGTTGACTCTCTGTCCTTCCATCCTTCCAGGTTGGGTCAAATGAGGACCCAGATTGTTGGGGCAATAGCTGACTCTGTAAACCACTTAAAGAGGGCGTAAGGCACTGTGAAGTGGTACACTAAATCTAAGTGCTAATTTGCTATTAGTGAGGCTCCCCTTGGAATATGCATTCATTCTGGACCCCACAATACAAAAAAAAAAATGACTGCCTCGACAATTGGTAACAAAGAGTGCAGAGAAAAAAAAGTGGGGCAGAAGCTACACAGGTGGTTAAGGCCCTGTCACACTGCCCAACGGATGCAAAATGTTTGTAAAAGGACACGCGGATGAGAAAAATGTTTCATCTGTTGTTTCCGCTCTAAAAGGTGCAAAAAATTGCTAACCAGAGCAGATAACACGGAAAGGACATGGATGGGGGGAGGACGCCAGAGCGGATGGAAAGCGATGCGAACGGAAGCCCAGCGGATGGAAGCAGAGAGAGCGGATGCACATCCCAAGGCCTTCCGGGGTACTCAGCAAAGCGGACACAGAACGGATGCCAAAAGCGGAATGCAACGAAGCGGATACACAGCGGATGAGCGGATGCAGAGCGGAAAGCCAAACAGATGCTGAGTGTTAATTGCGCATCAGCGTGGAGGATGCATTGCGTAAGCCCCATGGATACAAAGGGAAAGCAGCTCAGCAGCAGGTCACCATTCAGGGGAAAGACTGCTGCTGAAACATTGACGCCTTGCTGCCCTGCCTGCATGCCTGCCTGCAAGCCTTGCCTGCAAGCCTTGCTGCCAGCCTCCCTGCCAGCCTTGCTGTCTGCCTGCCTGCCAGGCCTTGCTGCCAGCCTCCCTGCCAGCCTTGCTGTATGGCTGCCTGCCAGCCTTGGTGCCTGCCTGCTGCCAGCCTTCCTGCCAGCCTTGGTGCCTGCCTGCCAGCCAGCCTTCCTGCCAGCCTTGTGCTTCCCTGCCTGCAAGCCTTGGTGCCAGCCTTCCTGCACCTTGTTCCTGCCAGCCTCCCTGCAAGCCAGCACATCCACAAACCATGGGAAGAACAGAAAGCCTCAGCATCTGCTGCCAGCCCTGGAAGAGGGACAGGGCCACAATCCCACCCCCTGGCCCTCACTCTGCTTCTGCTGGGGCTTCTGTAGCACGGGCTCACTCTTCTGGGGCTGGAAGCTTCTGCTGCTTCTGCTTCTGGAGGGCTGATGAGACGCTGCTTCTGGTGGTGGTGCTTCTGCTGGTGCTTACTCTGCTGATGCTGCACCCCAATGGTGCTTCAGACAAGCCACTCCAGCACCAGCCACCTCCACAGCACCTGGACCCTTCACCCCTGAGACTGAGCGACCAAGAGGAGTGCCAGAGACTGGCTGGCTGGCTACCTGTGGACTTTAATTTGGGCACTTGACTTGGGTCATTTTTTCTTTATAGCTGGTTGTAAATAAAGTCTATCTTTGATTCACCACTTGCTTCATTTCTTTTTTTAATAAAGTCTTGCTGGAAACTTTTAGAAATGGTTTTAAGCCTTTGCATGCTTGTGGGATGGGTTTAAGAATAAGTGGGTGGGCAGGGATACCTGTGGAATAAGCAGGGATACCTTTGGGATGGGAAATAGCTGTGGGATAGATAAACTTCCAGTGCAGCATAGTGGGACTGTATGGTCCACCCCTCCCCGGTGCCACACCTATGGCCCTTTATTATCAATAACAATTTAATCATTGATCCACATTTCAACATAAACACAACTCTTTATTAAATGCCTTGTTCATTGTAGGCCCACCCAACATACATGGCACACATCTCATCAGTGTGATGAGACAGGCTGAAGGAAGATCCATTAAATAATATATCATCCTGTCTTGCACTCCACCGCTCCAGCTGGGGAGTTGCACCAATGTTTCAGGAGGTTGTGCTGCTTCCTCCCTTCACGTGAGGCTCTGTTGGGCCTTGCCAATCCTCAGTGTCTATCAGGTTTTGCCCTTGCCTCCATTCCCAGGCTCCATGTCCCATTGCCTTGTTGGAGGTCCATGAGCCTGTTCTGCAAGACTGGGTAGCGAGTGCGCATGAGATTGTGCAGGAGCAGCAAGCTTCCACGATCCTCCTCATGGTCTTCTGGGCGATGCTGCATGGTGGTGAAGAAGTACCTGGAACCTGTTGGCCAGGATGCCAAAGGCGTTCTCCATCACCCCGCTTGCCCTGGACAGCCTGTAGTTGAAGAATCCTCTCTTCAGGGTGAGGCATCTGAGGTATTAGGGCTTCATGAGGTAGGTTCTGAGGGAGAAGGGTCAACCCTCACAATGAAGTAGGCACATCTTGCGTGTCATTGGGCAGGGGGTCTGGATCTGGGAAGCCCATGATGAGGTTGCATTCAGTCCCTCCTTGAGATGACTGGCATTGTATACCTGGGCTCTGAACATGAGCCGTTGCCTAAAGCAATCGATGTACATGCTGAAGAAGCCCTTGTAGTTGAAATAAGTGGACCCCGACTTGGCTGGAGTTTTGCAGGCCACGTGCTTGCCATCTATGGCTCCAACGGTGGTGTGGGAAGTTCACTTTCTGATACCACTGCTCTGCAACTTTCTTCCATCCTTCTTCAGTGGAGGGGCACTGGAGGAGCTCCTCCTTGTATTCTTCGATGATGGCCTGCACCAATTCTCTGACCACAATGCTGATGGTATTGTGTGGCACCTTCCAGCTGTACTGCATGCTCCTGTATGTGGTCCCTGAGGCCAGGTGGCGCAGAGTCAGTGCCACCTTGAGCCCAGGGTCCAAGCTGGGCTGGAAGTTGGTGCTCTGCTTGGTCAACCTGGGTCTCAGCCACTCCACAACTTCATCAAACATGGCTGGAGGCATCCTCATGAAGATTGGAATGCACGAGTGTCCTCGTTCCTCAGCTCCACCATCAGCTTCTTATACAGTCCGTACTCTGCTCTTCTTGGCGATCCATCTTTCTACATCTGTGCTACTAACGCTGCCGTGTCTGTTCCGTGTCCGTTTCGCTTCCTCCCTGTGTCCGTTTTCCACTGGAGTGGTATGCAAGTTGCGTGGATGCCAGCGAATGCCTAGCGGTATAGGCGGATGCGTACGGATGACGACGGATATCAATGAATGTTCCCCGTATGCGTTGCGGATGCAGATGGACGCGTTGGATA
>BHFT01006692.1:0-33896 GCA_004320025.1 Laticauda laticaudata
CTCGTCCGCTGTGTCCTTTTTACATACGTTTTGCATCCGTCGGCCTATGTGACAGGCCCTTTAGTTCGAAGAATCCTTTGATAAAACTGATTCCTAATTCATTCTGTTCTAATTCTTCTTTAATCAAAGTTATCAACTACAGTCATTGGAAGAACATACACAGCGCACATACTGTTCTATTTGGCATCGGCTCACCTCTGACTAGAAGCAAAAGACATGGCTGGGGCTTCCCTGATTTGCTCTGAAACCATAACCAGGTGAGTGTATCTTTGGATCTTTGTTTTTGAAAGGACAAAGAACAACAGATGAAATCTTATCAAAGAGAGATCCAACCGAAAATTACAGGTGGTCCTTGACTTACAACCACAATTGAGCCCAAAAATCCTGTTGCTAAGCAGAACAGTTGTTGAGTGAGTTTTGCCCCATTTTACAACCTTTCTCGCCGCAGTTATTAAGTTGAGTAACGCAGTTGTTAAGTCAACCTGGCTTTCCCATTGACTTTGCCAATCAGAAGGTCACAAAAGTTGATCACGTGACCCTGGGACACTGCAACCGCCATAAATGAGAACTAGTTGCCAAGCATCTGATCATGTGACTGTGCTGCAGCAGGCATCCAAGTGTGTAAAAATGGTCCTAAGTCACTTTTTTTGGTGCTGTTGGAACTGCAAATGGTCACTAAACAAACTGTTGTAAGTCGAGGACTATCTGTGTAGAGAAATTTCCTCTCGGAATGATTAATCAGCGGAATGGGTTGTCTCTAAAAGTTTTGGGTGCTGGAGGTTTTCAAGAAGAGATTGGACAACCATTTGTCTGAAATGATATAGGGTAGTGGTGGCTAGCCTTTTTGGGCTCCTGTGCCAAAAATTGTGCACGCGCTCGCACTCGCATGCCAGCACCCAAAAGGCAATGCGCGCGCACCCCACGTCTCCTACGCATGCATATGCAATCCCCACCCCACCCCCAACACCCCCTTGCTTGCAGTGTACCTCACAGCTGATTTTTGGGCGGTTTGAGGTCTTTTTCAGCCTCCCAAAGGCTAGAGGAAGGCTTCTGTAGGCTTTGCAGCCCAAAAACTAGGCCCATTTTGTCACATCCTGTTTTTCCAAAAATACAAGAAGTGATGAAACAGGGCTAGATTTCAGCCTACAAAGCTGGTAGAAGCCTGCAGAAGCCTTCCTCAAGCCTCTGGGAGGCTGAAAAAGGCCTCCAACCGACCAAAAATCAGCTGTGAGGCGCACACGTGCTCAATGAGGTAGGTTTGCACGGGTGCCGTAGGTTTGCCATCATGGGTATAGGGTTTCCTACTTAAGCAAGGGGTTGGACTAGAAGACCTTCAAGGTCCCATCCAATTCTCTTATTCTGTAATTAAAAGTGCAAAATTTCTCTGCTACTGGTTAGCTCTTACACTGAAATCTGGAAAAGAAACTCTCCTTCACTCTTCTTTGTTAATTTCTGCATTCTTGTTAGGGTGAGCTCCGTTCTCAATCGAGAGGTGAAGCAATTTGGAAAGAAGAACATGTTTGACAGAAATGAGGAAACTAGTTGGAACTCAGACCAGGTGACATCTTATAAATAACATCCTACTTTTGCCTGGAGCATTCACCAACACTTCTTGTGAACCTTACGATGCATTTGCGAGCTGGGCCAATGTTTTTTTTATCCCACCTTTATTATTTTGTAGAAGTTACTCAAGGTGGTGAACATACCTAATATCCCTCGCCTCTCATTTTCCCTGCAACAACCCTCCTGTGAGATGGGCTGATGTGTGAGTGAGTGACTGGCCCAAATTGGAGAATTTGCTGGAGGGGAAAAAACTGGGGAATTCTGGGAGTTGGAGTCCACACACCTTAAAGGTTGCCAAGGTTGAAAAACGCTACATTAGACTGGTGCAGCTGCCATTGTGTGGGAGGGAGGGGGGAGGGAGGGAGGGAGAGAGAGAAATCTTGGAGAGAAATCTTTTTATTTTCATAATATTTGCCCTTCTGTATTTTTCTATTTATTTGAATTTCTCTTTCGCTGGTGATCTCCTGTTTTTGCTATATTAGGGTGCCCTCCAGTGGCTGACAATGGAATTTCCTCAGACTGTCCAGGTGTCTCAAATTCAGATTCAGTTCCAGGGGGGCTTTGCAAGCCAAAAATTCATTCTGCAAGGTAAAAAAACAACTCACCCACAGTTAAAAATGCATGCCCTTGCTCAGTCTTTTTCTGTCTGAGAAACAGAGGGGTGTGTGTGTGTGTATTTGAAATATTTAAGTGCATTTAACGTGATGGCGTTAAGCGGCAAAACTGAGGCTGGGCTTGAGACCTGAGTGCTGCACAACGGGGTGAGCTCCTATTACTTACCTCAGCTCCTTGCAATTTGAAAACATGCAAATGCGAGTAGATAAATAGGTCCCACTTCTGTGGGAAGATAGTGCGCGCATGTCAGCACCCACAATGCAATGCGCCCCACTCCCCCCTGTGCATGTGCACACAACCCCCCCTTACCTGTACTGTGCATGTGCGCATTTCCCAGCTTACCGGAAGTGCCAAAACGGGCCTGTTTTTTTGGCCTCCAAAGGCTGCAGAGGCTTCTCTTGAGCCCCCAGAAGGGGGAAAACGACCTCAGGTTCCAGAGGCTCTCTGGAGGCTGAAAATGGGCACTTCTGGTATTTCTGGCTTCCCTTGAGCCTCCAGGAGGGCAAAAAAGGCCTCAACTGGGCTGAAAATCAGCTGTGAGATGCATGCATGCACAATGCAGGTAAGTTTGGCTGGGGTTCATGTGCCCACACAAGTGGATCTGCATGCCACCTGTGGCACGCATGCCATAGGTTCTCCATCACGGCCTTAAGAGATTGGCCAGGTTGGAGACCAGAGAGGTCCCTTGGTACTTTGCTTTGATATGTTCACTTAAATCAGGGGTATCAAACTCAAGGCATGCGGGCTGGGGCTTAGATCTGGCCCATGGGGCTTCCCTGGAAACAGCGAAGGTGTCAGCATTCCAAGTAACAACCTCCAAAGAACGAGACTCCGAGAATATCATCTTCCCAAAGATCCACTTTATTAGAGATGTCATATTGACACATCTGGGGAAAATCCGAATCTGAGAGTTCTGGGTTTTCCCTAACCCCAAGAAAACCCAAAATCCAACCCCTGCACCCAACTGTCCATCACATTGTCCAATCCTCACTTTGTTCCAACTGGAGACTACGCCCAGTCACTCTCTGGTGCAAGAGGTAACATGGCCTTGACTTTCTGAGAAAGGAATGTTGTTGTGGCCAATTTCCCACCGCTCCTTGAAATCCCCCCTCCCAAATTCCCAGGCATTGAATGTGGCAGCCCAGAAGCCTCAAAGAAAAAATGGTTTCCAAGCTGATAGAAGGAACAGCCCACGGTGCCTCTACCAGTGAAAAGGGAGCTCGTTTTCGGCCGCAATGCCTCCTGCAGCCCTCTGTCAACGAAAATGGAGCTTGCAGGCTTCCCCGGGCTCCATTTTCACTGCTCACCCCAGCCACACCCACTCACCCTCCTGATGCCCCCGATGCACAGCCCTGAGTGGCCCTCAATGAAATTAAGTTTGACACCCCTGACTTAGACCATGATATCTCTTAAACTGGCGATGGCTTAAATTCTGCAGTTCTACTAGTCCAGTCTGTAGAAGCATCCTGTGATGACCTGGGGCATGGCACAAAGGTAACACAGTCAGATAAGCAATAAGAGTCCCTTTATTATCTCCAACTTTGCCCCCAATGTCCAGGATATTTTCGGCTGGAGAAAAATTCTCTCAGGAACAGCCTTTAAGTGGAGGAAATTCAGTCAGAAAACAAAGTACATACAAACTGTAACTAAAAATCCAAACAAACCATGCTGCTGTAATTAACTTGACAGGGCAGGAGAAGGAATTGCAGACTTGAAAACCCAACACAGTTGGGAAGACGCCAGGAATACAGATAAGCCTCAACAATACCAGATAATTCACAATTTGCTCTCAACAAATTGCTGTGCGCAGCTTCCCTTTTTAAACAGTGTTCCCAGCTGCAGCTAAATGAAGGGAATTAAGGCCCTTTCCTCCCCCATAAGCCACACAACTCACATTGCTCCCTTCTCCATTCCTCCCTGCGTGCCCTAGGATGAAGAGGAGGTGGGCCTGGGTCTTCCTCCGAATTCCCTCTCCCTTGCTCTACCTCTCCCCTGCTCTGCCCAGCTGGACCTTCCCCAGTTTCTTCCACAGCCAATGGAGCCACACTCCCACTCCCTGTCAGCTGCTCAGCCTCCCCCTCCGAATCAGATTCCGAAAGGGGCATGACAAACCCATGGCTCAATCTGATCAGATTTGTTTAGGTGAGTGTGATTTTTTAAACACCAATAAAATAGACATCCTATTTTGATGAATTCAGCCAACTAGTTGGCTTGCCGATCGTAGCTTATTACATCTAGCAGGAATAGGGTGATTGGCTGGAACCAGGCTGTGGCTAGAAGTCATCTTGCAATACAAGAAGTGCTCAGCAACCATAATGGAGCTTCTCTATCATGGTTGTAAGCCTGACGGTCATAAATCAAAACACCCATGTTACCAAACTTTCAGGATTATTATTTTTCCAGTGGTTATTAAGTGAACACTCCAGTTGTCAAGCAAACCAATAGTTAAGCAGTTGTCAAGCAAATCACTATTAGCCAATTTTGCCGAAAACTGGAAGTAAATGAGTTCTTAGCAAAACCAGAAATAAAATCCAGTTAGATAACTATGGGATGCTGCAAATGGCTAGAAACACTGGTCACATTATGGAGACTCGGCTGTTAGAACGTCTGAACTGTCGTAAGTAACCCCAGGGAGATCTGTCATGACTCAGAACAGTCGGTAAACAACCGGTTGTAAATGGAGGGCTGCCTGTACTGTCTCTTCCTCAGTACTTTCTCTTTCCAATTTCTTTTCATTGTGAAATGTGAGGTGCCTGATAATACCAGTGAGATATTCCCGGATATTTTGTCAACTGCAAATCTTTTTCTGCATTCAAACTTCCAAAGGTGGCCAGAAAGGAGCTGCTCTCTCGACTGTTGCTGAATTCTACCCTGAAGATAACAATTCTCTCCAGATATCCTTGACCAACTAATTCAGAACACCAAGAACTGAAACAACAAAATGTGTGGATCATATACAACTCTGCAGGGTTTTCTGGTGTGATTGCCGCTTTGTTTCCTATTTTGTTCTTCCGGCATCTCTCCCTGTGTTCCCACAACCTTTTCTATCCACATGCTAGTTTACCCAACTTGTGAATGTTCCTCTGTGCCCGATAGATGAGTTCTTCAGTAAAGTAAGCCTTTGCCACCCTGTGGTTAGAATGCAGTATTGCAGGCAGACTCTGCTCACTGCCAGCAGTTTGATCCTCACCAGCTCAAGGTTGACTCAGCCTGCCATCCTTACAAGGTCAGTAAATGAGGACCCAGATGGTTGGGGGCAGAGGTGGTATTCAGCAGGTTCCGACCAGTTCTGGAGAACCGGTAGCGGAAATTTTAAGTAGTTCAGAGAACCAGCAAATATCACCTGACTGGCCCCGCCCCCATCTATTCACTGCCTCCTGAGGCCCAGCTGATTGGCTGCCCTGCACAGGAGAACAGAGCTGGAAAGCAGGTTAGTGGGGTGGGGAGGGAATGGGATTTTGCAGTATCCTTCCCCTGCCACACCCACCAAGCCATGCCCACCGGTAGTAGACTTTTTTGAATCCCATCATTGGTTGGGGACAATATGCCGACTCTGTAAACTGCTTAGAGAAGGCTGTAAAGCACTATGAAGCGGTATATAAGTCTAAATGCTATTGATGTGCACATTATAGATGCAGTGCCGTAATAAATAATTTTAGATACATCGTGTAACCCCTCCATAAAGGATCTTCATCCCCAGTTGTGTATTATTTTGGGGGGGTGTATATTTATTCTATTTCTATTAGACATCTTCTGTTCCTTAACTCCTGCTTCCTCTACAGCTTCCCGTTCAAAGCAGAATCGCTGGATAAACTGAAAATAACTTTTCAAAACAGCTCGGATTTCTTTGGACGAATTATCGTCTACCATCTCGACATCCTTGGGCAGAAACCTTTGATAGAAAAGGAGCAAAAGCTGAAGAATTTGTGAGGCCGGTAGACTGTCTTGCCCTCTGTCAGAAATGGTGTAGTCTCCTGCTTGGGTGGAGGGTTGGACTAGATGACCTTCAAGGTCCCTTCCAACTCTGGTTATCTGTTAAATTTGTGTAGAAAAGAGGGACCTGGGGGGACATGTTAGCAATATTCCAGTATCTCAGGGGCTGCCACAAAAAAGAGAGGGTGAACCTATTTTCCAAAGCACCTGAGGGCAGGGCAAGAAGCAACGGGTGGAAACTAATCAAGGAGAGAAGCAACCTGGAATTCAGGAGAAATTTCCTGGCAGTGAGAACAATCAACCAGTGAAACTGCTTGCCTTCAGAAGTTGTGGGTGCTCCATCACTGGAAGTCTTTAAGAAGAAAACAATTAAAAAGTGCTTAGCAACTGAAATTCTGGTCCCCATTGTTGCAATTCGAAGACTACCTGCACGTGCAAACCTAAATCAGATGCATTCATGGAGATGAGAAAGACCAGGAGTAAAATGTTAAAAACCAGATCCGAAGCAGCCGATTTGAAAATGAAAATCACTGAACAAGCCTGTTACATATATATAAATATTTATTTCTGTTAAACAAAAATATTCTCTTCAGTCTTGTGAAAGTTTTCAGTCAGTTTCTTTTGACCCAACCCTGATTCACACCCAGCAACTGAGGAAACAGCATTTCCTCCTCCCCTCTTCTGCACATATGTAGAGCAAAAGAAGATTTTTGTATAACTTAAAAACAGGGGTCTCCAAACTTAGCAACTTTTAAAACTTGTGGACTTCAATTCCCAGAATTCCTCAGCTTGACCATACTGGCTAAGGAATTCTGGGAGTTGAAGACCACAAGTCTTAAAAAGTTGCTAAGTTTGGAGGCTCCTGACTGAAAGGAAGGTTCTGCTCAATGCAGTTTCCTTTCCCCCCAACCCCCAAAATGTATGGTATGGCATTCAGGAGAAGTTTCCATAAATTTGCAGGAGGAGGTAAATTAGCAATTCCTTGAGAAGAAAGGCTTGATATCGGGATCCTATAACCCACTGTTCAAGGCAGAGTTTCTTGTGGAAAAACTCAGGTGCTTCTTTCTGTACCCTGTTGTCTGAAAATGCCCAGTTCTGCACCATCTCTGTAGGCTGGCATGGAAGGTGCCTGTCTCAAAGACCCCCTTCCATCCACTTCTTCGATTCCGGAGGAGAAAACGGAACGATTCATCACTTGGACTCTTCTCTTTTGTCATTTCTTTCCTTGTTCCGCAATAACTTGAGAATGTGTTTTTCAATCACTTGCTGGACTGGAAAGCAAAGAATGCTTACTGTTGGGAAAAGTATCGTTATTGCTTTTGGCAGTGATTTGTTCTCAAAAGCTTGTTTCAACTTAATTTCTGAACGTCTCGTTACCAGACTAGGTTAAGGCCCTGTCACACTGCCCAACGGATGCAAAACGTTTGTAAAAAGGACACAGCGGATGAGAAAAAATGTTCCATCCCGTTGTTATCCGCTCTCAAAAGGGGCAAAATTTGCATAACCAGAGCGGATAACACGGAAAGGAACGGACGGGGGAGGACGCAGGGCGGATGGAAAGCGGATGCAGAGCGGATGCATAGAGGATGCGTACAGGATTGCATAGAGGATGCAGAGGCGGATGCGTAACGGATGATGCAGATGCGATTTGCATCTGCTTTCATCCTTTCTCCGTCCGTGCTACTAATGCTGCGCGTCCGTTCCGCTTCCTCTCTGCGTCCCGTTTACCACTGGAACAGAATTTGAGTTGCGCAGATGTGCAGCGGATGCCTAGCGGATATAGCAGATGCGTAATGGATCAGAACGGATGTCCCCGTATGCCTAGTGGATGCAGAAGGATGCATTGGATACATTTTCCGCTCAAAAGTTTGAGCAGCTCAAAACCTTCTGAGCGAGATGAAAACGTCAATAAACGGATGCTGGAGGGATAGAGAGGAAGCAAAACGGAGGCAGTGAGTCAGAATGGATGCATCGCGTTAACCAACGGATGGCAAGTGTTTTTCTCCGTTTTACATCCTCTTTCCATCCGTTGGTGCAGTGTGACAGGGGCTTTACATCATCAGCAAGGATGTTTTTGTCCTACTCTCCTTAGCCATTCAAACAGCCAATCAACAAGAGAACCAATCAACTGCTCAGAATTTAAATATAACTCCAAAAAAACCAACCAATCACAAAACCAAATTTTTTTTTTGTAGCTCCTAAAATCCAAAAGAGCTGAACATTCAGCCTCTCCTATATTCCTATTTTGTAGATTATTTTGATTCTAGTTCACTTTTCTCCTCAAAAGCATTGTATACTTGCCTTTATTCATTATCACAACAATCCTGAAAGGTAACAGGGCTATAATGGAGGTCAAATGTGTGGCTGAAAGGGGATTTAAATTACAATACAACCTAACTTTTGAATCTTGCCTTGTTGAGCTCTATTATCTTCTGTAGAGGCTGGACTCCAGGTCCCATTGTCCCATTAAGCCATGGGGATTATGGGACCCATTCCAACCCCTGAAGAACAACTAACCAGGTGAAAGAATCGTAAGTGCAGATGCCCTCTGGATCAAAAGGCATTTAGAAAGGAGAGCTAAGATTCTTAAGAGTTGTGTTCAGAATAATTGTGTTCTCAATAGTTCAGAAACTAAACTGAACAAGCTTGGAGAGCAAAACCACTGCCAAAATCTAAAACCCGAGCTACAAGTATTTTCTGTGATTTCAACGTATATTCAATTCTACTGCACAGGAGGGATAGATAAAGACAGTCCTTGACTTACAACAGTTCATTTAGTGACAGTTTGAAGTTGCAACGGCACTGAAGAAAAGTGACCTATGACAGTTTTTCACATGACCATTGCAGTGTCCCCATGGTCATGATCAACATTCGGATGTTTGGGAACTGGCTGGTGGTACCCTGGGATCATTTGATTCCCTTTGGCCACCTTCTGACAAGCAAAGTCAGCCTGTCATGGAGACTTCGCCAATTTCCTGGCTGTGATAAATGAAGCCAAAGATCGTTATCTAGACATACGTTTTATCATATTTTAGAGTTTGTTTCATATTTTGTATTTTTATCTTTTGTGTTTTTATCAAAATGGGATGTGAATGTGCCACAAGATAATAAATCTGCCAAGAAAAAACTGTGGTTTGGTTTGCCTGGAAGGTGGGTGTTGTGACTCGGACAGTGAGGAGGTTGGGGAAGAACAGGGGCCAGTCCTGGAGTCTGGGGAAGGCTCTGACAAATGCTCTGCATCGGAGGCAGAGATGGGGCCAAGGCCGTCCGACAGTTATCAGCTGCCTTCGGAGTCGGAGATCAGTAGGGCAGAAGAACAGCTGGAGCCTGTTCCCAATGTGCGCATGCACAGAGGAAGGGAACAGTTAAGGAACAAGGGTCAACTCGGGAGTAAAGACTCAGGTGGACAGTGAATGGCCCCTCTCATAGGGAATAAAAAAGGAGTGAAGGGGGAGTGGTCTTTGCAGGAGACAATTAGTTCAATTCATTAGAGTGAACATCTGTTCCTGACTTCTTGCCGAGTAATTGCTGCCACAGTGTGGCGTTTGGAAGACATCAGCCTGGCAACTTTCCAAGTCTCATAAAGATCTGTAGTTGTGAAATCTCATGAAAGGGTCTTTGCTGGAGAGGAATTCACTTTAACCTAAATAAAAGCAGTTTTATCGGGATGAGGTGTCTGCTTCATGATCTTGGGAAGCCTAGGTCAGAACAGTGGGGCGATGATGAAAGAATTCCCCCCCTCCCAAACTTACCCTTTTTATGACCCAAAGCCACCGCGAGGTCCATTGGAGTATAGCCAGAATCGGCTTCGGTGGTAAGGTCTGCACCGCGGGCTGAAAACACAGAGCAAAAAATGGGTGGGTTGTAAGTCCCCATGTCATCATAACAAGCTAAAACTCATCGTAATAAGCTAAAACTTTAACTGCAGCCAAAGTTTGGGAAGGATTTTTCGGCAACTTAAAAGACTAGGAAAAACATTGTGCTGAGGCTTAAAAGGGCTGAAATCTGCTTCCATTAACCCAGGAAAGGGTAACTTGCAGGTTCTCAAATACAAGTAGTCCTCGACTTAGTGACCACAATTTAGCCCCAAATTTCTGTTGCTAAGTGAGACATTTGTTAAGTGACTTTTGTCCATTTTACCATTTTTCTTGCCACAGTGAAGTGAATCACTGCAGTTATTAAGTGAATCTGGCTTCCCCATTGACTTTGCTTGTCAGAAGGTTACAAATAGTGACCTGGGACACAGCAACCATCATAAATATGAGTCAGTTGCAAAGTATCTGAATTTTGATCATGTGACCATGGGGGATGCTGCAACGGTTGTAAGCAGGAAAAACAGTTGTGAGCCACTTTTTTCAATGCTGTAACTTCAAACGATCACTAAACGAACTGTTGTAAGTTGAGGACTATCTGTATTATTATTATGGTTGGTTGCACAATCAGCCAGATGTTTAGGCTGGATTTGGCATTTTCGTTCGCTTGAGTCCTTCCTAGGAATCTGGGTTAGACAGGTGTTCCTTGATGGCATTAAAGGCATCGTCACAGGATAGAAGCTGTTCCAAGCTGCCTTTTGCAATTGACTCATGATGATTTTGTCAATGCCAATGATGGTTAAGGGATGGTCCAGATCTTTTTGGGATTGTACCCAAGGTACCTATTACTATTGTTATAGAATTCCTCCTGACTGGGTCATAAAATTTTGCTGGAGCAAATTGCCCCAAATTGACACTCCGGTGTTCTGTCATTTTTGGATGGAATCACAGTCAATATTTTATAATCTGTAGCATACATGAAAAACAAAATGCTTAAAACTTTAAAAGCTACCAAAAGGTTGCCTTCCCCCTCCTCCCCCATTGAAAAAAAGTATTCTGCATGGAGGATTTAGAAGATCAAGCATAGCTGGTATGTCTGACTTACCTAACAAGGCCTCAACGCATTTCACATGATTGCCCCGTACAGCATAAAGCAGTGGAGTCCCGCCATTCTGTAAAGATGGTTGATAAGGTTAAGCCATAGTTGTCCCAATTATTTTTATTTGGAAGGGGAGTGGTTGTGAGAAGATTGGTGCTACTTTTGGCTAGGAAAGTTTCTGGCTCACCAATCCTTACCCTTAGCCACATTTCAATGCAGTTGAGGAGGCCGGTGTTCAAAATATCTAATCATGGAACTTTTAATCATGTTGGCTAGGGAAATTGAGAGATGTAGAATTATTAGGGTTGAGAGAACTCCCCTCTTTTAGCCACAGTAATCGCTCTCCCACCCCCCAGTCCATCATCTCATCTCCAAAACTATTAAGACAGTGTTTCTCAACCTTGGAGATTTTAAGTTGAATTGACTTCAATTCCCAGAATTCTCCAGCCAGCCATTCTGAGAAACTGAAGTCCATGCATCAAGTTCCCAAGGCTGAGAAACACCTCTAAGAATCATAACTCTCCTTTCTAAATGCTTCTTGATCAAGAGGGCACCTGCACTTAGATTTTTTCACCTGGTTTGCTCCACAGAGGTTGGAACAGGTCCCATATTCCCCATGGCTTAATGGGACAATGGGACTTGGAGTCCAGACTCTACAGAAGATAATAGGGCTCAACAAGGCAAGATTCAAATTTTAAAGTTAGGTTGTACTGTAATTTAAATCCCCTTTCAGCCACACATTTGATCTCAATTATAGCATCTTATTATCTTGCAGGATTGTTGTGAAAATGAATAGGGCAGGTATATAATGTTTTGGGGGAGAAAAGTCAACTATAATCAAAATAATTAACAAAATAGGAATATAGGAGAGACTGAATGTTCAGCTTGTTTGGATTTTAGGAGCTAGAAAAAAAGAGGTTGGGAGATCAAGTCAATTTAAGGAACCTGTCTGGATTGGGGTAAGAAAAGGGGCAGTTTTAATCCAAAGTAACACCACGGCAATTCTGAGTTAAATTACAAGCACCCATAAATTATGTTACGCTGACCCCAAACACATTTAAACTCTGGGATGGTGTTCAAAACTGTTGTCCAGTTAATTTTCCAAGAGAAAAGAGACAAAGAGGCAGAAATTTAGGCAAGCTACATCCTATCACCCATCTCCCCATTTTAGAGAAGGTTGCTAAAAAGATGGCGGACTTGCAATCACAAAGAACTGAAGAGGAAGCAGACAACCTCTCAACGTTCTTCCATGCAGGTCCGAACCTGGAGAAGAGTACCAAAGCCATTAATGGATTTTGTGGATGATTCGTGGTTGGATCAAGCAGAGCTGGCCCTACAAATGTCTCCATGGCTTTTGACCCCATCAATCATTCTTTCTTATTGGACCACTTCAGCTCTCCTCCCTCAGTACCACAGACAGTTACCCAATCATAGGTGTTGATGTCCACTGCCTTCTCCAACAGCAAGGTGACAATGCCCGTGTATCCTCCTGTGCTGGCGAGAGACAAGGCACTCTCTCGCTCCTTAGCAAGGATGTGGGGATCTGCACCCTACAGACAGTAAGATAAAGATTTAGAGCAAGGGTCTCAACCTTGGCAACTTGAAGACTTGTGGACTTCAACTCCCAGAATTCCTCAGCCAGCCCAACCTTGGCAACTTGAAGACTTGTGGACTTAACTCCCAGAATTCCTCAGCCAGCCCAACCTTGGCAACTTGAAGACTTGTGGACTTCAACTCCCAGAATTCCTCAGTCAGCCCAACCTTGGCAACTTGAAGACTTGTAGACTTCAACTCCCAGAATTCCTGAGCTAACATGATTTGGAGGAGGAATTCTGGGAGTTGAAGTCCACAAGTCTTCAAGTTGCCATGGTTGGAGACCCCTGATTTAGAGAACACTCAAAACTGCTGCCAGAAATATTGGCTTTCTAAGGCCATTGTCTCTAGGCAAGCTTTCATACCCATTCTAGCATGCTGCGGACAGTTTCAATCTCTCCAAAAGCCGAGGCCCACATCAGAGGGGTAAATCCTCTCTCATCTGGTTTGTTCAGCAGGTTCTCACCTGGAAAAGAGATGAAGTGGTCAGTGGGGCCTGATTGAAATCCATGTTTTGGAGAAACATTTACTGAGTGAAAAATCTCCAGGTTGTATTCCTTTCTAGCACAATGCTTCTATGGCCCTAAAACTGTCAGGAGGTCCTCAAGGAGTGCTCAAAAACAAAATTATTTGCCAGCCTATGTTATAAAAATAATAAAATATTAAAATTCTATTAATCAAACATGAGACTGTAGCAATAACAAATGCACTGGTTTTAATTTTTAATATAGCGAACGTAACTCATACAAATAATAACTCTTTTGGGGTCCTCCATAATTTTTAAAAGAGCTTCTCACTTCTCACTATCAGGAATCTTCTGGGTCCTGATAGAAAGTTTAAGAAACACTGCTGTAGTATAGTGTTTTGCAAACAGAGTAACTTTAAGAGGTGTGGATCTCAACACCTAGAATTCCTCAGCCAGCATGGCTATATGGGGAATTCTGGGTATTGAAGTCCACAATTCTTAAAAGTTGTTCAACTTTAGAAGAATGAGCAAACTAAGACTTTCTGGCAGAAGAATGAGAAACTGAGAAATTTCAGGGCTCACCTTTCCGGAGGTTTTCCTTTAACAAGTTCAGTTCACCCTGAGCTGCAAGCTGGTGAATGGACAGAGCTGGAAAATCAAAAGAGAAGACAATGATCAAGACAGCTGAAGGGTGGTTTAAAATGTTAATAAATTAATAAATATGAATGAACCGTAATCAAGCACATTTCAGATTTACTAAGTCATAGTGTCGCTAATTCAAGTAAGTTTATATATTATGTAATTTTATTCTGATTTTTATACTGATTTCCTTCAGAGGAAGGCTCTACCATATTTTTCTGACTAAAAGACACACCTAAGTTTAGAGGAGTTTTAAGTTTTTGCTCTCCCTGGCGTCCACAGAAGCACTTCGTAAGCCCAAAATGGGCCTGTTTTTGGCCTCCTAAACCCTCTGTGTGTCCTCTTTTTGCCCTCCCTGGCATCCAGAAATATTCTGCAGGCCAAAAAGGAGCCCATTTTTGGCCTCCCAAACCCTCCGTGCGTCCCATTTTCGACCTCCCTGATATCAGAGAGGGCACAAACAGAACACGGAGGGTTCAGGAAGCCAAAAACAGGGCCATATTCATTCTATAAGACTCACAGACATTTCCACCCACTTTTTTTTTGAGGGGGGGAGTGCATCTTATAGTTTGAAAAATACAATAAGTACTATATTTTTAAACTTGGAAAAATCTTATTCTTCCCTTTAGCAAAACATACATTACCTTGACAAACCCATAGGACCAAAATTTGACTCAAAGAACAATGAACACAAAATCTCGATTATAAGGAAACTGTATTTTTCATCCAGTGACTTATATAGCATGTATTTTATTATTAAGAAACTAAAATTGACTCCATTTCTCTTGCAACATTCAAATTCATTCATATCAATTGATTTGGACCTAATCTCTAAATTAGACCTTATTTGAATCATTAAATGGTAAAAAAAAACCAAAAAAAACCCCAAATGAATTGTCCTAGTGTGATTCACCCAAATTTGAATAAATCAATTCAATGAAACAAATATTGGCAAAGCCTATCAAATTTTCAGAACAAGAGGGAAAAAAGACATTTTTCTTTCTTCCAAGAAACTATGTGTTTAATACAAATAAATACAGTGGTGTAACAGCAGGATGAAAGCTGTAACTTAAAGTGAAAAAAAAGTTTTAGATGTCAATCTTTCATTTTTTAATGTATTCAGTAAAAGTGACTGCAGTGCAATCCTAGATGACCTCCAAGATCCAAAGGTAGATGATCTCCAAGATCCCTGCCAAGCCTTAAGGCCCTGTCACACTGTCCGACGGATGCAAAACGTTTGTAAAAAGGACACAGCGGACGAGAAAAATGTTCCATCCGTTGTTATCCACTCTCAAAAGGGGCAAAAATTTGCATAACAGAGCGGACAACACGGAAAGAACGGACGGGGGGAGGACGCAGAGCGGATGGAAAGCGGATGCTCCATGGAAGCCTCGCGGATGGAAGTGGATGAGAGCGGATGGCAACATTCCGCAAGGCTTCCGGGGAAGCGCAGCAAAGCAGACGCGGAACGGAAAGACCGGATGCAGAGCGGATGCGAGCAGATGAAGCGGATGCAGAGTTGTAAGCCTAGCGCGATGCCTAGCGGAGCCTAGCGGATGCCTAGCGTTCACTGCGCATGCAGGGAGGATGCATTGCGTCAGCCCCGCGGATATAAAAGGAAGACAGCTCCCAAGCAGGTCACCATTCAAAGGAAAGACTGCTTCCAGACACAGCTCTTCCAGCCAGCCAGCCAGCCAGCCAGCAACCCAACAACCATGGGGAAGGAACGGAAGCTCTGCTATCTGCTGCCAGCCCTGGCAAGAGACAAGGCCACCCTCCCACCCCCTGGCCCTCACTCTGTTTCTGCTGGGGCTTCTGCTGCCCGGGCTCGATCTTCTGGTGCTGGGGCTTCTGCTGATGCTGCTTCTGGAGGTGGTGCTTCTGCTGGTGCTGCTTCTGCTTGGTGGTGCTTCTGCTGGTTGCTTACTCTGCTGGCGCTGCTCCTGGTGCGAGTGCTTCTGCTGGTGCTTACTCTGCTGGCGCTGCTCCTTGGTGCTGGTGCTTCTGCTGTGCTTACTCTGCTGGCGCTGCTCCTCGTTGCTGTGTCTTCTGCTGGTGCTTACTCTGCTGGCACTGCTCCTGGTCCTGCTGGTGCTCCTGGTTCCTGCTGGTGCTCCTGGTCCTGCTGGGCTCCTGGTCCTGCTCCTGGTCCTTCTGATCCTGCTGGTGCTGCTGCTCTGGTGGTGGTCCTGCTTTTGCTGCTACTGTTGTTGCTGCTGCTGCTGCTGGTGTGATGAGAGCAGCCCCTACAACCTCGAAGCCCCTCTGATGAGGGCCCATATAGCCCTGCCAAAGGGAGGAAGAAGGCAGACGCGTGAGCAGGAGAGGAGGCAATACAACAATAGAAGAGGAGCAATGAGGAGAGGTGCTGGAGTGGCTGAGGGAGAACGAGTATCTATGGCGGAAGGGACACAGCTCTATCGCGACACCAAGAGGAAGCAGGCTGCTTGGAGAGAGAAGGCGGAGAGCCTGGGCTACACTTTGGAGGTTCTCCTCGGCTGGTGGAAGCACATGCACACCTGGTACGCGGAAGCTGCACCTCAAGAAAATCTGGCCAGGCCGCGGTCAAGCTGACGGACAGAGAGACCTACGTGATGGCCAAGTGCAGCTTCTTGGAGGGTGAGATCCGCCACCGCAGGAGCAGCCCCTCTCACAACCCTCTCTCTCAGGCAGCCTGCTGAGAGCCAGTCCTCCTCTGCCCAAAGAGTCAGCTCCTGTGTCCAGGCAGGTATCTGTGGAGCGTCCCATGACGGAGACCCCCCCGGACAGCTGCACTCCCCGTGGTGGAACACGCCAGCCTCAATCCATCTGTCATCGGTATTGGGGCTGACACCCCATGTCATGGAGGAAGGGGCTCTCAACATCACGGGGCTGAGCCAGCTGTCTGAGAGCTTCCTCAACACACCGTCCCCTGTTGTCTCTCTTGGGCCAGGCCACCCCAATGGCACTTCAGACCAGCACTCCAGCAGCAGCCACCTCCACAGCACTTGGACCCTTCACCCCTGAGACTGGGCACGCTCCGAGTGACCAAGAAGAGTGCCAGAGACTGGGTGGCTTACCTGTTGACTTTATTTTTGCTTTGGACACTTGACTTGGGTCATTTTCTTTTACAGCTTGTTATTAATAAAAGATTATCTTTGCTTCACACACTTGCTTTCATTTATTTTATTAAATAAAGTCTTGGTGGAAACTTTTAGAAATGGTTTAAGCCTTTGCATGCTTGTGGGATGGGTAAGGATAGCAGTGGGGTGGCAGAGATACCTTTGGGATGGGTAATAGCTGTGGGAGGGCAGGATACCTTTGGGATGGTAATAGCTGTGGGATAGATAAACCTCCAGTGCAAGCATAGTGGGACTGTATGTCCACCCTCCAGGCTCCACACCTTTGGCACTTCATTATCAATAACAATGTTAAGCATTATCCACACATTTCAACATCAACAACAACTCTTTATTAAATGTCCTGTTTCATTGTAGGCCCCCCAACATACATGGCACAATCTCATCAGTGTGATGAGACAGGCTGAAGGAAGCATCCATTAAGCATCTACCATCCTGTCTTGCCACTCCACTGCTCCAGCTGGGGAGCTGCACCAGTTGTCTCAGAGTTGCGCTGCTTCTTCCCTTCACGTGAAGCTCTATTGGGGCTTGCACATCCTCAGTGTCTATCAGGTTTTTCCCTTGCCTCCATTCACCAGGCTCCATGTCCCCATTGCCTTGTTGGAGGTCCACGAGCCTGTTTCTGCAAGACTGCGTAGTGGGTGCGCATGAGATTGTTGCAGGATGCAGCAAACTTCCATGATCCTCCTCCGGTCTCTGGGCGATTTGCATGTGTGTGAGAAGTACCTGGAACCTATTGGCCAGGATGCCAAAGGCGTTCTCCACCACCCGCCTTGCCCTGGACAGCCTGTAGTTGAAGATCCTCTCTTCCGGGTGAAGGAGTCTGGAAGTGTAGGGCTTCATGAGGTAGGTTTGTGAGGCGAGAGGCGTCATCCCCCACTAATGAAGTAGGCACATCTTGCATGTTGTTGGGCAGGGGTCTGATCTGGGGAAGCCACGATGAGGTTGCGTCTCCAGCCCCTCCTTGAGTGACTGGCGTGTATACCTGGGCATCTGAAAGCTGACCCGTTGCCTGAAGCATCGATGTACATGAACTTGTAGTCAGATCGACCATGGCAAAGAGGATGATGCTGAAGAAGCCTTAGTTAATTGGACCCTCGAGCTTGGCTGGCGTCTTTGCAGCCACGTGCTTGCCATCGATGGCTCCAACAGGTGTGGAAGTTCCACCTCTGATACCACTGCTCTGCAACTTTCCTCCAGTCTTCTTCAGTGGAGGGGCACTGGGGAGCTCCTCCAGGTATTCTTCGATGATTGGCCTGCACCACTTCTCTGACCAACAATGCTGATGGTGTTGTGTGGCACCCTCCAGCCATACTGCATGCTCCTGTAGGTGGTCCCTGAGCCAGGTGGCGCAGAGTCAGTGCCACCTTGAGCCCAGGTCCAGGTTGGGCCGGAAGTTGCGTGCTCTGCTTTGGTCAACTTGGGTCTCAGCTGCTCCACAACTTCATCAAAACATGTGCTGAGCATCCTCATGAAGTTCTGGAATGCACGAGTGTCTTCGTTCCTCAGCTCCACCATCAGCTTGTTGTACAGTCCATACTCTTGCTCTTCTCCTGATCCATCTTCGGACCCAACGCTTCTGGCCGCCTCCTTTCTTCCCGTAGAACAGTGAAAGAGCCTGTAGATGGCTTCGCACTGTTGCAGAACGATTGGTGCTACCATAAGGAGTGTGTTACGATCCAGTGATGGACATGACTGGATGCTGTGGAAGAAGCAAGAGCCAGATGAAGGCTGCAAGAGGTCTGCCACAGCAGGCTGCTGGACTGAAAGTGAGATCCAGGTGAGTTCCTCCCCCTTTTTATAGGCAAATATAGGTTTTCCACTATGTGTCCTTTGCATCCTCTAGGCATCCTCTAGACATCGCTTAAATATCGAGATAGGTCCCCTCTGTGAAACGTTTTTTTCCGTTTTAAATGCTTTGTTTCCGTTCTGCATCCGCTTTCATCCTTTCTCTCCGTCCTTGCTACTAAACGCTGCGCGTCCTTTCCGCGTCCGTCTTTTGCTTTCCTCCCTGTTCCGCTTTTCCGCTTGGAGTGGATTTGAGTTGCGCGGATGAGCGCAGCGGATGCCTAGCGGATTGATGGCGGAACGCGTATACGGATGACCAACGGATGTCAGAACGGATGTTCCTCCGTAATGCGTTGCGGTATTGCAGAACGGACGCGTTTTGGATAAAACATTTTCGCTCAAAAAGAAGTTTGAGCAGCTCAAACTTTTGAGTGATGGAACCTCAGTTAGACGCGATGCTGGACGGATAGAGAGATGAAAAACGGGACGCAGTGGAGTACATGAAGACGGATGGAATCGCGCGTTAAACCATACAGATGGCAAGTGTTTTCTCTCCGTTTTTACATCCTCTTCCATCCATTGGGTGCAGTGTGACATGGCGTTTACATTCTGATATTTTGTGAATATTACTTATGTTGAATGAGCTCGTGTTGGCTTTTTATATCAGTATTGCTATGGACTGTGAATGGCCCTGAGGCTTTATGAACAACTATGACATCCCTTTAACATTTGTAACAGAATAAATACAACTTCTTCCATTCTTTCTCAGATAAATATTTAAAATATACATTGAATGGCCTTTGGCCTATTAGGTTTCCATTCAACAGGTTTTTCCCTCTCTGTGCTTAATTTTTGACAGCTGACTATGCCTGACTGACACAAACCTAAAGGGTTTTCTTTTGTGGCACAGAAAAAAAACTCACTATCCAAAGTGGCCGGCAAAGCAGCACTTCATTGCCACGCTGGCGATTGTCAGAGTGCTGGAACGGCTTCAGGATGCCCATCTAGCATTTTGAGAAATGAAAGGAAGAGAACATTGAATCGTTTAGCTCAATCGAATTCACCACCAATCAGCAAGTAATTTCCCTTGGCTGCTGAGTTGTAGGCCTTGCTTTAGGAAAGTCCAGCTTGAAGTCCTCCAAGATAAAACCCTAAGGCAGAATATCCACAGAGTGCACACAAAAAAAGTCAATTGCTTCCACAGAGCCATGGAAGCTTTACGCTGTTTAGGTGGCAGCCATGCTACTGTGGTGGCCATCCTTTAACTTTTTTGACTATCGCCCTGCTGCTAAGTAACAAACAAATAGGGAGAAAAAGAAGGCATATAAATTAATGCCATTTTGCGTTAAGAATTATAATCGTATAACGAACTCAATACAGTAGCCTGATGATGCACGACTGAGATTCTTGCCGAAACATTTTTGCTACAACTTTAAAAGCCACTACAAAGACGTGGGATAATTACCCGAAGGAAGCGAACCAGCACACACACACACACAGCACACTCCAATATTTTTTTAATATATAATAATATATTATATACATAATATAATAATATATAATATATATATGTATATGTATGTTTTTTTAAGTTTTCGCGTGCGTACTTACATGTGTGCTGTTCAGCTTCTCTTCAGGTATTTCCACGTCATTGTAGTCTTTGAAAGTTTGTAGCAACGTTTTCAGCGAATCTCATCTGCCATCATCAGGGCGTTCCTGTTTATGGTTTGTTGTGTTTTTTATATATATTTTGATATAATTATTTTATAATATATATATATATATGATATATATATATATATATATATATATATATAGTATATATACACACACACACACATCATACACATATATATACATCTTGCAATTGTAGATCTTCATATAGGAATTATGAATATTCCTAAATTTAAATTTAAATTAAATTAAATTAAAATTAATTTAACATTAGGAATTGTATTGCACTATAAACTCATTTAAATTCTATTTTTACATTTTTTTTACTTTCCCTTTCATATTCCCTCCAATTATATTTTTTTTCCAATATTGCCCATAGAATTCTAGAAGTAGATCTCGTTCCTTCAGTTCTAACAATTAAGCTTACCATGATTTCTCATATAATAAGGCTGGTCTTTTTTTTTTTTTTGCAGCCCCTGAAAAAAAATTAAAGCCGTCTTTTTGGGGGTGGACTTAATTTCCCCTCTCTTTGCATCTTCGGGTGGGGCAGGCGGGCGACGGCTTGGATGTTGACCCGGCATTGGCTGTGCCCCACTTCAATACGGGGTCAATGCAGTAGCACCATATCCGGGTGTGCAAACAAAAGTACTTCCCACCAGCAAAAGCCCCCCCACCGATTTCCCCCATTTTGCAGTGTTTAATATAGCCTTAATTTGGGGGAAGGGCTTAAATTGGGAGGGAAGGCTTAATTTCATTTCATGCCTATAAAACATGCTGGGACTTCCTATTGGGGGAGGCCGTATTGTTGGAGAAACAGGGTATCTAGCTCAGTGCAATGTAGAATTTTTTTTATTATTAAATGGGGTTTATTTTTCAGTGTGTACAGGACTGCAGTTTAAATTAAAGACAATATTCCACTACTCAGCATCTTCATAATTCCTAATTTAACTTGAATACAGGTAGTTGTTGAGTTATATTCACTTAATGACCATTCAAAGTTACAACAGCACTGAAAAAAATCATTTATGGCCATTTTTCACACTTACAACTTTTGCAGCATCCCCGTGGTCACATGATCAAAATTCAGCTGTTTGGCAACTGGCTCCTATTTATGACAGTTGCGTCACAGGGTCACACGATCCCCTTTTGCGACCTTTTGATCAGCAAAATCAGTGGGGAAGCCAGATTCGCTGAACAATTGTGTTACTAACTTAACAACTAGTGATTCACTTAACTATAAAATGGGGCAAAATTCACTTAACAACTGTATTGCTTAGCAACAGAAATGTTGGGCTCGATTGTGGTCATAAGTAGAGGACTACCTGGATCATAAGACTGAGAAACTTCCATCTTTACTCTGAAAAAAACAGATTTTTGGAAGCTGATTTCTGCTGTAGTTATCCTCTCATATCTAATCTTCCCCTCAGAATTCCCTCCATTCAGGCTTGAACATACCATTTGAATTATCTCCAGCTTCTGAATATGGAAACAATTGCAGATTTATTATCGTGTCATCATTGTCTTCATCTTTTCTGTCACTAGCTGAAACTTCAGGATCCCTTCGGCCGGTGGCTTGGATCATTTTAGAATCACAGCGCTGTTATTGTGTCTGCAGGTGTGTTGACACACTCTGAAAGTGAAGTGGTAACACTGAATGGCATGGGCTGGCTCAGAAGCTCAGAGGGGCATACCTGGTAGGATAGAACCACAATTAGTTAATGCAGTGTTTTTCAACTTTGGCCACTTTAAGAGGGGTGGACTTCAACTCCCAGAATTCCTCAGCCAGCAAGGGGAATTCTGGGAGTTGAAGTCCACCCCTCTTAAAGTGGCCATGGTTGAGAAACCCTGAGCTAATGGATGAATACATAAAACATGGATGAATACATAACCAGCTACGGATTAACAATGGCCAAAGAGGAAGCAGTGAAGCAATTTCAAGCAGGAGCAAGAAGCAGGAGCAACTTGGTTTGAAGATGCAATTCTTAACTCACCTTTCCTTTCCTGAGACTTCTTGAACCAGGTTTAGAAGGACAGACCCCGAATGATCATAGCATGATCGTCTACAATCCCAGCTTCGACAGGAAGTAATGTTAACAAACAACCCTGCAGCACACTCTGATGCAAAGTGAAAATAACATTCTCTTCCCACAATGCATCTGAATCTCAGGTTATGTCTTTTTAAACACACACACACACACACACACACCCCTGGCTTGTGGGCCCTTTAAGGGATTCCCGGGAGTTTACGGAATTTTATGAATGAACCGACGGAATTGGCGCCACCCACCCGAACACTCCGCGTATGACGTGTCAGAAGGGGGTGCAGCTGCTTTCCTTCCGAATGTTGAGCCTTAAAGGGACCGCTCTTTTGTTGGTTTTTAAACCCAAAGTAAAGGGCTCTCGACTCTCAACAAGCAAAAAATGAATTCTTCCCTGGCAATTTCGGGAACTCCCGATGTTCCTTTTTAAAAGTTTAGATTGCGATGCAGCTATTAAAAATAAATATATCTGGGGCTGGCTTGATTTCCTTGGCTAAAGAATAGCTGAGGAAGATAAAAACGATCCCAAAACAATGTTGGACAAAATAAGATATTGCATTTTTTTTTCTCTGTGGAACTATAAAGCTCCTCTCCTTCCCCTTTCTTTTCCGTGCCCTTTTTTTCCTTCCTTCCTTCCTTCTTTCCTTCCTTCCTTCTCTCTCTTCTTCTTCCTTTGGCTTAGAAAATTCATCTAAAACTAACCCCCTAAAACCATGGGACACGTTTCAATCATTCTTTAAAAAATTGTTTAAAGAGTTAACAAATTTGAAATAAAAGTGACCGTACTAGCCCATATTTTTCTTTCAAAGCCTATTCCTTGCTTGCAAAGCAGTTCAATTACTTTCTTAAAGATTACATTCACAAAACATGTTCAAGTAATTTGGCTACTATTTTTAATCCATTTTTTGAGTATGGATAATCCAATGTCAAATGAACCAAACAAGGGGTGTTTCTCATCCAACCGAAGACAGAATGAAGCCTGAACATGTCTTCAATTTTCCATGCTCAGCACGTGCAAACACAGCATAAATGTTCTTATTTTGGGAGGGCCCAGACAAAACAACCAATTCTGTACAGTAGTGTTTCTCAGCAACAGCAACTTTAAAAATATATGGCTTTCAAGTGCAAGAATTCCTCAGCTGGCATAATAAGAAATATCATAAATAAAACTACACTAAAATCGATACGGCATAAAAACAATAAATACAAAAACTGAAAACACAGGAACAAACCAAACATTAAAAAAAAAATCTTTAGAAGAACATTCCATGGTTTCTGAAAGACGTGACTCTACTGAGCGCAGCGGGATTTATTTCCAGGATCCACTGACCATGTTAGAGAGACTCATTGAATACAATAGAAGAAGAAAAAAAGAGTATTCATTAAATACTTAGGGACTGGTGACATCCATTCATCTGGAAAGGGAAACGCTCTCTTATAAGCCTTCTCATCTTTTTAGGCCTGAACCCCGGCACGGGAAATCCGGGCATCCAATAAATCAACAAATCCTCACGGATGAAAGAAACGGTACATTTTCCGCAACGTTTTAATTAAAACAAAAACAAAAAAACCAATAAGAACCTTTCTCCTCGGGCGGTGTTTCCACACAGGTACGCTTCTGACGATGCACCCAGCTTTCCGGAAGTTGCTGCTCGGCTGGAATTCCGCCCCGGCTCTGCGGTCCGCTTTTTCTCACGCCGGGTTGGGCTCTGTTCGGTATCATGGAGGAGGCTGAAATGCAGCTGAAAGTGAAAAAGGGTAACAATGACGGCTACTTCCGGTTTATGTTACATTAAAATAAGTCCGGGGAAGAATGGAGAAAAGGGTGCTTATTCTCTCTCCGCCCCTCTGGGTTGAGATTTTAGGTATTAGTGGAGCAAAAGTAAAACTGGCCTGCGGGATCCATGCCATGACAATTTCTGCCAATCGGGTGGAATACCAACAGTTTTTAATTTTAATATTGAAAAAAAAATGGCTCTGTTTCAGTATAGGTCAGGCATCTTCTCCCAAGCTAGAAATTGGACAGGGGAGTTCTATTGCATTGAATGAGAGATTTCATTTTTGCTGCTCTGACTCTGCGCAGGCGTTCTCACCCAACCTATGCTGAGTTGCAGCTGGCTAGGGCGTGGATAGGAGAGACCACTCAGTAATTCCAGAGAAGTATGCTGACCTGAGAGTGGAGAATGGCAATGGCAAGCTAACTGTTGTGTTGTTGCCAAGAAGCTGTTGTGGCCAAGAAGGAAAGAAACAAGTCGAGCTGAGGAGAAATTTCCTCATGGTGAAAGCAGTCAACCAATGGAATAGAAGTTGTGGGGTGCTCCATCACTAGAGGCTTTCAAAGAGATGAGACAACCATGTGTGAAATGCTATAGGGTGTCCTACTTGAGCAGAGGGTTGGACTAGAAGCCTCAGAGGTCCCTTCCCACTGTATTATTCTGTGTCCTAAGTTCCCAGCAATTGAGCTTGACCTAAACCTTTTGTTTTAAGACTGAAAATGCAGCTTGAAAGACTGCATATTTCTCCAGAAATAAAATCAGCTAGAATGAGCCGGATTTACTCTTCCAATGAATATTTTAACCTTAGAAAAGAGCATGCTGGAAACTCAGTTCTCAACTGTTCAGTTGTAGTCTCTGCGCCTAACTTCCTCACTGGTTCATTGTGAGCATAAAGGGATTGGGCCACATTAATTTGACCTAAGCTTAAAGATACATTTTAATCATAATAGTATTGAGAATTCCAGCTAAATTTGGGTTGCTGACTGGGTGAGTTTGGGCGATTTGTTCTCTCTCTTTCTCAGCCCAACTTTCCTCACAGGGTTGTTGTTATGGGAAAAATAGGAGGCCGGAGCATTAGCTGTGTTTCCCACCTTCCGTTATTTATTTTTAAAAAGCAGATAAAAATACAATTTTAAATATGTTTGTCACTTTGAGTTATACATAAAACTCAGAATATAAATGTAATAATGATACAGTTTATATGCTGTAATGATACCTCTAAGGCCATCAAAAATCCACATCTGCCTATCCCAGGTCCTTGGGAAGGACTCGATTGGGTAACAAAAATGCCAAATCCAGTCTGAATATCTGGCTGACTGCAGCAACCCATAACAACTGAAGTAGGAAAGATTCACATTTATCATCAGCCTCCTGAATTCTTAGTCTGTTTTCCAGTTTCATTTCTCTCCTTTTGCACCAATGTTCATCTATCATTCTGAAGCAGTTGTCTTTTTTAGACTGCCAACTACCTTAACTTTTTTCCTGGTTAGTTTTTATACTTTGGAATTTTCTCAAAGCCTAAACATCCCTTTCTTGTATTGGTGGCTTGAAGTCATGACATGTATTATTTGAACCCTTATTTTTTCTCTTGGTGTGGAAGCAAAGCTCTGAGGAAAAAATATCCTTTCTTTTCTTCTTATAGTGACTGACAAGTTTACAGAAAGCATGTATGTCCTGGCCAATGAACCTTCTGTTGCATTGTATCGACTTCAAGAACATGTCAGGCGGTCTCTCCCTGAACTGGCTGAGCACAAAGTAAGCTGTGATCTGAACTGTAAATGAGAATGGATGTGGTATCATTCCTAGAAATAGTCTATAATAAACCTATTCTGCTACAGGCAGAACTTAGGAGCTCAGATGTTTAATAATTTGTAATTCCTCACAGCCAGAAAAGTAGTATATTGGGAAAAGGGAAATTGGACATTTTTTTCCATGATATGTTAGTTTTCAGTGTGCAAAGTATCAGGCCAATGTAGAGGCAACTATGAGGAGTATGCTTATGCATATCTGCTAATTGAAGTCTCCAGAGCATTTTCTGTAATGGAGGATTACTGGTCTTTAAGTCCTAAGTATATATATATGGCCTTTTATCAGTTTGTGTTTGTTACATTGCTAGGAAGAATGTGGTAAAATGCCCCTATGAGAGAGGGAGCACTACCAGCTTATTTGAAAGAGTCAGTAATTAGGGTACTCCTGAAAAATAGATTACACCAGATTGAGAAGCAACAGGTCACCACAGGCTGCATATTGAAGGTAGTGACTCTTTGAGACCTGTATTTTTTCTCTTGGTGTGGAAGCAAAGCTCTGAGGAAAAAATATCCTTTCTTTTCTTCTTATAGTGACTGACAAGTTTACAGAAAGCGTGTATGTCCTGGCCAATGAACCTTCAATAAAATTTCATTTTAATGTATGCCAATTAATATACATTCAAAGCGATAATAAAGTTATTCTAAGTTCATCCTTTCACATCCTATTGGTTAAGTAGTTATGGAACACTTCAGAATTGTTTGGGATGCAACTGTATATATCGACTCCATCCAGTTTCAATATCTACGAATATACACAAAATATACATCCAACATTGACTGTGACGCTTTGCCGAGTATAATACATAAGAGATAGATTGTACTGTAATATGTTATTATACATCTGAATGGGGTATTGAGATTTCACATCTTCATAGATATTGTACTCTCTAATTGCAAATGGAGATGTGGGTACTCTTTTTTTTCTTATCTTCATTTTTAAGTGCTTTGGTTTTATTGTATTGCGAACAGTTGCTGGGGTGCATCCACAGTTTCGTTGTACTTGCACAATGACAATAAAGTGCTTCTTCTTCATCATCCAGTTTCAAGACCTTCTTTGGGAGAAACTCAAAAATTACTTACCTTAAGAAGCTGCATATTGGGAAGGGAATAATTTCCTTCTGGATAATTATATCAGAGAAAGCTGTATCTTCACTACTTCTCTTTGACCTCTTGGTTTCCCTTTGCTCTCTTTTGAATATGTCCTTGTTACTTAACTGCATTGTTAATTCTCTTATTCAGCGTTAATTAAACAGTGATGGGAAGAAATTACAGGTAGTCCTCAACTTGTAACAGTTCACTTAATGACCACTCAAAGTTACTAAAAACAGCACTAAAAAAAGTGACCTATGACCATTGTTCACAAAACTGTAGCAGCATCTCCATGGTCATGTGATCAAAATTCAGATGCTTGGCACCTGATTCATACTTATGGTGGTTGCAGCATCTTGGGTTATATGATCATCTTTTCTGACCTTCTGACAAGCAAAGTCAATGGGGAAGCCAGATTCACTTAACAACCATGTTACTTAGTTATCAACTGCAGTGACTCACTTAATAACTGTGGCAAGCAGGGTCGTAAAATAGGGCAAAATTCACTTCACAAATGTCTCCCTTAGCAACAGAAATTTTGGGCTCAATTGTCATAAGTCTAGGATTTACTTGTATTCTTCCATCCTTCAAAGCAACAAGAAAAGGGTTGTGTGAACTAATGTGGAAAACAGATGGCACGTAAATAGAACATGAGAAAAAGTGACTCTTTAAAAAAAAAAAAAGTGAATCCTTTGTTTGACCAAAGCCATCATATCTGCTCTTCTTCCATGCTTTGCATAATGTGGTTCACCTTAAAAGAGTATACAGGTAATTCTCAACAACCATAATTGGGACCAGGATTTCTGATGCTAAGTAAGGTGGTTTTTAAGTGAGTCGCACCTGATTTTATGACCTTTTCCCCATGATTGTTAAGCAAATCAATCCGGCTTCCCCCACCAGGGTAAATATATACTGGTTGCCAAGTACTTGAATTTTAATCATGTGATCTTGGAGATGCTCTGAAGGTTGTAAGTGTAAGAACTGGTCATAAATCACCCAGTTGTAACTTTGAATGCTCTCTAAACAAATAGTTGTAAATCAAAGTTTACTTGTAGTGTGACAAATATGTACATATTCTATAAAAGTCAAAAGCTTAAGGGAAAAGTAATCAAAGGTAAATCCCTTTTTTTTCACTTTGCATTTCTCCACAGGACACAAAGGGTAACAGAAAGTGCAGGAAAGTTTTATAGCAATAAATATATTATAAATAATATAGCAGACTTAGATACCACTTCACAGTACTTTACAGCCCTCTCTAAATGATTTTACAGAGCCAGCATATTGCCCCCAACAATCTGGGACCTCTTTTGACTGATGTGGATACGATGAAAGACTGAGTCAGCCTTGAGCCAGTCAGGATCGAACTCCTGGCAGTGAGCAAAATTGGCCTGTAATACTGCATTCTAACACTGCAATATTGCACCACTGGGGCTCTTGTGCTTCTCTCTATCTGGCAAAAGATCAGCTGTCCTTTCTCTTTGCAGGCTGACATGCAGAGCTGGGAAGAACAGAGTCAAGGAGCCATTTACACCGTGGAATATGCCTGCAGGTGACTGCCCTTAAAAACTGGTTTTTAACCATTCTAGCCATTTCACCATTCTAGCCATTGTACAAAGGGATGTGGTGGCTCAGTGGCTAAGACGCTGAGCTTGTCGATCAGAAAGGTTGGCAGTTCAGCGGTTCGAATCCCTAGCACCGTGTAACGGAGTGAGCACCCATTCCTTGTCCCAGCTTCTGCCAACCTAGCAGTTCAAAAACATGTTAGAAAATGCAAGGAGAAAAATAGGGACCCCTTTGGTGGGAAGGCAACAGCGTTCCATGCACCTTCGGCATTTAGTCATGCTGGCCACATGACCACAGAGACGTCTTTGGACAGCGCTGGCTCTTGAGCTTAGAAATGGAGATGAACAGCGCCCCCTAGAGCCAGAAATGACTAGCACGCATGTGCGGGAAAGCCTTTACCTTTACCTTAACCATTGCACTCCCTACAAGAAATACTCTTCTCTCTGTTCCCATTCCTGGATTTCTGAGGCTGGGACACCCTTGATCCCCTCTTTCCCCAACTCTTGTACTTCTAACCAGGTGCTTTGTCTCCTCTCTAGTGCCATCAAGAATATGAAGGACAGTAGCATGTATTTCAAGAACATCGAAGGGCTCCTTAGACATGCCATTGCCGTAAAAGATCGGTTGAATTCTGCACGGAGGTAGCTCTGGAGAGCCTGATCTGGGAAAACCTCATGGCACTCCCCTCTATTTCTGGAGAAAAGTTTCAGATGCCAAGAGGAAGCCACTCCACACACCAACGCAACCAAGACACATTTATATTAACCAGTCTCCAAGTTTAATCATTTTTTAAAACATTTTTAATTTAAACAAAAAAATACAAGCAAAGAACATATGTTAGCAATACTTAATTTCCAATCCTGCAGGCAAGATCTTTCTTGTTGTGTCATCTAGGGTGAGACAGGATTGGCTTCGTAGAGGAAAGAATACATGGAATCCCATTATATCAAGTTAAACAGTTGGATGGATGGCAAGCTAGTAACACCTCCTGAGTCTCAGATGTGCCAGTTCTATTTGGAATCTCAGATTTTGGACCAAGGATGTCTTCTACTTGCAAAACAAGTGTTGTGCCTTCTTACTAGCTGGCTGTTCTTCTCCCAGTTGTACCCGCTCCATCTTCTCTTCTCTTTCCCTTTTCAAGGAATCCCAAGTGCTTTTCCTTCTGTTCTCACAGTCAAGGTAGATTTTTGCCATCTCCTGCAGGCAAACTTAGATTAAAGATGACCTCTACTACCCTGCCCTACACAAGGAAGATTAAAAGAGACAAACCCTTGAATGCTTCCACTGTTTTATAACCAATCTAATTCTAATTCAGCTCCTCCCAGTTCAAGCTCAATAAAACTTAAGGCTTAGTTTTCCTGTCAGATAAATACATATAATAGATTTCAGAACGGTGACGATGTTTTAACTAGGAATGCAACCAGTCACTTGTGTTGCAGGGACCAACCTCATCCCCTCCTTAGCATGCTCAAAGACATTATGTTTTACACACAACTCTTCTCTCGTTGATTCCAATGGATTTCTGGTTCTGTATGAAGGGAGAGAGTTTACCAGACCTTACTTTCCCCCAGAGGGTCAGAGCCCAGCTATCTCAAGGATTGCATCAATGCCTCCGCCCCGCCTTCCATCAACTTTTCATGGTCTCCAGAGCCCCCTCCAACCTCCAAGGGATGAAAATCAGACGCACCGCTCTTACCCTTTTGAAAGTAGGGATCACAACACACCGAAAGCGTAGGAATCCCTGAAGTTGGATGAATGTAATTAAAAGGAAAAATCCTCCACCAAATCTTAGGGGGAAATGTCCAAAATACTTGTGACAGCTTCCTACCCACTCCAGCTCTTACCCTTCCTCCCCATCCCTCAAAATTTATAAATGCCAACCATAGCCAAGGAACAAGTGTCCATTTAGATAAGGTGACCTCCCAGGATTTGGAATTGTAAGATAATGTTCCTTTTTCAGCAACAGCAGAAGGAATTTGAGCAAAGCTTCATTTATTGTCCTCATCATTTATACTGCATACTCTCTGGAGGTTTTTGGGGGTTTGGGTTAGGGAAAGTTTTTTCAAAATATTCTGCTGACGTTTTAACCTTTAGGAATTTTGCAGGGTAAGTCCAGATAATGTTTTTCAGCCATTATTACGGGGCTGAATTTTCTCTCTTGCTGCATTGAAGTGGAAAATTCTATTGAAATTCTGACTGTCATTTGCATATGCCGGCTCGTGTCTCTCCTTGGACATGCCCACATTCCATTTCTTGCTTATGTGAATGTATGGTAATGGTTCTGACTGAATCACTAAAGGCCTGTAATCCATGACTTGAGGTGAGGTTTGTGTTACAGACTTTGGCTCTCCTGAATCCTAATTGTTACAGCTTTTGGTATGGCACCGGAACGGATTCACAAAATGATCTGATGCAGGGATGGGATTCAAAAATCCCAACAACTGGTTCCCTGCTGGGTTGTTGAGTGGGTGTGGCCATAGTGGGCATGGCCTACTGGAACTTCTGGGAGGGCCATTTTTCACCTTTCCCAGAGTCCGGAGGCTTCCCTCAGGCCTCTGGGAGGGCAAAAACAGCCTCTCCTGGGCTCCAGAAGCCCTCTGGAAGTCAGAAAAAGGCCCGTTTCCAGACTTCTGGAACTTGCAAGAGGGCCATTTTTCACCCTTCCAGAGCCTCCACACGGAGCCTACACTTACCTGCATTCAAAATGGGCCATGTACAGACTCCCATGGGGTGGGTTGGGGTGGGCAGGGCCAGCCAGTCGGTTCAACTACTGGTTCGGCGAACCAGATGTAAATATAACACCTGGTTCAGCTGAACCAGCCCGAATCGGCTGAATCCCACCCCTGATCTGATGTTGGAGTTCCATCTTCATTGTAACCTGAAAATTTATCCAGCCTTCAATTCAGTTACAGATAATCCTCAAGTTCAAAGCTACAATGGATTCCCTGAAACTATGTGAATAGAATAGAATTCTTTATTGGCCAAGTGTGACTGGACACACAAAGAGTTTGTCTTGGTGCAAATGCTCTCAGTGTACATAAAAGATACATTCATCAAGAGTCAAGAATCATAAGGTATGACACTTAATGATTGTCATAGGATGCAATAAATTAGAGACAGCTTCACCCACACACACCCTTGTGGTAATGTGATCGTATTTTGTACACTTGGTAACCAGCTCACCTTTGCAGCATCCCACTCTCACGTGACCCTGATTTTTTATTTTATTTTTTACAAATTTTGCTGCTTTCCAGGACTTCCAGTTTCTGGCAAAAAAAAGTGGGGGGAAGCCCATTGGGTAAAATGGATTCTCTTGAACACCACCACTGCAAACATTTAAAAAATCATGTCTGGCCATGTAGTTCTGGGTTCAATTGCAGTCATAAGTCGAGGACTACCTATACCGGTGGTCTCCAACTTTTCCAGGTTGATGCACCAGGAGAGGGGGGTGGGGGAGAGGGTATGGTTTTGGATCTGCTGCATTCACAAATGCAGCTTAATGCATTCATGTTCACCCACCAATTCCGCAGCCCGGTACAACTAGGGACTCCTGATCTATACAACTAACCTTCCTTTTACTGTTTTTTCTCCAGTGGGACCGATCTACTACGGCAACCTGGTCTCCCCAATTATGGGATGGAGCTTCCATTTTCGCCTGGTTGCCCTGGTAGACCAGAAAAAAAAATCTCTGCCCTGATACAGTTGACAAAGGGAGGAGAACCCATGGATTAGAGCAGGGCTGTCAAACTCAAGGCCTGGGGACTGAATCCAGCCCTTGGGATGCTTAGATCTGGCCCGAGGGGCTATTTTGGAAACAGTAAAGGACTGGCCTGTGGTGCCTCTGCCACTGAAAACGGAGCTTGGGACAGCCCTGAGCTCCATTTTCAGCTGTGATGACCTCCAGCAACCCTCTGCCAGTGAAAATGGAGCTCAGGAAGGCCATGCGGGGCCCTCCCGAGCTCTGTTTTCACTGCAGAGTGCTCAGGACTCCCGACACAAGTGACCTTGAGCCGGTGATGCCCACCCTGGCCATGCTCATTCTTCCCCCCACCCGAGGTCAAACACAACCCTGATGTGGCCCTCAATGAAATTGAGTTTGACACCCTTGGCTTAGAGGTCAATACATCTATCTAATATGCAAGCAGCCTGGGTTTGAATCCCACAAGGATACGGCTAGCTGATCAGAGCTAAATAGCTTGAAATAGATCTATACTAGTCTCCAGGGGTGGGATTCTACCAGTTCGCACCTATTTACTAAAACCAGTTGTTAACCTTCTAAGCAGTTCAGAGAACCGGTTGTTAGAAGAAATAATCCTATAAGGAAGGCAGGAAGGAAACATTCTGGTGTTGCTGACAAAAACTGCCTCTCCGTTAAGCCCTATTACATATTCTTGGCAGGACAAGACTTCCTGTCTCAGGAACTTCTCTGGAGTTTTTTTCCCCTTCTTTGCTGGTACTTTGCTTGTGTGGAGTGACCATTCAAAGTTNCTTACGACTGTTGCAGCATCCCCACAGTCATGAGAGGCCAGGTGAGGAGATGCGTGCCTCAATGTGAGTGATGTTGAGTTGGCCACGCCCACCAACCAAGCCTCACCCACAGAACCCATTGTTAAAAAATTGGAATCCCATCCCTGCTAGTCTCCCTTTGCCAGTAAAACCTAAATTTAACACTTCCTCTTACTAGTGTGAATCTAGACAAATGGCCTCTTTCTGGTAGCCCCCATGAACAATTTAAGTGTTGTACAGTACAGGGGTGGGATTTAAATATTTAATATTTAAATAGTTTCAGTGGGCAGGGCTTGGTGGGCACGCTTTCCACACATGCACATACTTTGCGTGCATGCATGTGCCAAATGTGTACTTTGCACAGGCACAGAAGCGTTTGCGCAGGTGCAGAGGTGTTCCAGCTCACCTGCACTCTCCCTGCCGTTTCAGCAGTTGCTGAGCAGCACTTGGTTGTGCCGCGCAAAGCAGCTGCGCTTCAAAAGCAGGGAATAATGGTCAATATGGGAGCCTGGCAAGCGGGTGGGCCCAACAGCAGAGCGGCAGAGAGAACCAGTTGAGTCTCCATTGCTCATCGGCGCTACCAGCTCAGTAGAACCAGGCTGAACCAGTAGAATACCACCACTGGTACAGTGTCTAATAATGGATGGCAGCTAATCTTAGTAGAACAGAGTTGTATTGGAGGT
This sequence comes from Laticauda laticaudata, assembly GCA_004320025.1. Classification (NCBI taxonomy): domain Eukaryota; kingdom Metazoa; phylum Chordata; class Lepidosauria; order Squamata; family Elapidae; genus Laticauda; species Laticauda laticaudata. Next base: position 33,765 of record BHFT01006692.1, read on the forward strand.
AACAGGATCATTAAAGGAAGCCTCCATATTCAGTAGCAGCCTTTCTTGGTGCTGGTGTAGAAAGGTTGAAAGTACCTTTCTCTGAGGGTTCAAATTTTCCCGCTGGGAGAGCTCTGGTGCAAGGATACAGAC
>BHFT01006694.1:0-22814 GCA_004320025.1 Laticauda laticaudata
CAACGGATGGCAAGTGTTTCTCTCCGTTTTACATCCTCTTTCCATCCGTTGGTGCTGTGTGACATGGGCTTTAATAGCCAATTGAATTTTACCATGTATTTTACTGTGATGCATAATGAAGTCCAAATGAAAAGCTGTCACCTGGCCTATCTTCGGTATACCTCTAAGAATCTTTCCCCCACACCAGTTTTTGGCCCTGAGTCTAAATAGCACTAACCCTAACTTAATTTTAATTGACAATAGGTTTAAGGTTAGCTCAATTTAGACTCAGGGCCAAAACCAGTGTTGGGGGAAGATTCTCACCACTCCTCTAAGCATAGGGCAAGTGATAGCTTTTCATTCAGACTTCTTTCTGTCCCACGCTAGAATACATGGTAAAATCCCATTGGCAGTTAAAATTAAATTAGGGTTACAGTTAGTGTCAGGGTTTAGTTCAGTTTACATACAGGGCCAAAAATACAGGTGTGAGGGAAAGATTCTTAGAGTGTCATGCCCCTGTTAAAATCTGACTCCAAGGGAGAGGAGGAACAGCTGACAGGGAATGGGAGTGTGGCTCCGGGGGTTGTGGAGGAAACTGGGGAAGGGCCAGCTGGGCATTCAGAAGAAGACCCAGGCCCATCCCCTCTTCATCCTACGCAGGGAGGAGCGGAAAAGGGAAAAATGTGAATAGTGTGGTCTATGGGGGAGGAAAGGGCCTTGATCCCCTTCATGGGCTGTAGCTGTGAGGACTGTTTGAAAGGATAAACTGTGCATGGGTCAGTGCTGGAAGCAAAGCGTGAAAATATTTCTAGTCTGTCAGTTCTTATCTGAGTTCTGGCGTCCTTCCCTGTGTGTGTATTTCAATATCTGTAGACGTGCTCAAGCCCTTATCCTGCCTTGTCTCATTAATTCTCCAGTGTAGTTTGTATTGTTGTTTTTTCTTTTTATAATTTATATGTATTTTGAGTTTGAATGGAAGTTCTTCCTTTTCACAACTGTTTGTGGGGGAGTTTTTTCTCCAGNGTTCTTCCTTTTCACAACTGTTTGTGGGGGAGTTTTTTCTCCAGTCAATGATAATTGGACCTTTAAAGCCAAGTTGAGGGAATTAAAGGGACTTCACCTGTTTTTGTGACTTTGTTGTGTTTGTATCCCACCCTGGGTCATCACATAGAGGTTCCCTGAGGATAGGGAAGGTGACAGCTTTTTGTTCGGACTTCTTTCTACACCACAGTAAAATACATGGCAAAAGATCTTATTCAGCAGACTATGAACCAGTCACAGTGTGCTAAGACTTCTCACAAAATACTTTTCAGCTCCAAAGATGGGTGAACTTTTCTCATCTTTAAGCCTCACCACAGATGTTGATTTTCAAATTTTTCCTACTATGAAGAGTGTTGACATTTATTTCTTTTAGATATAGAAATAACTGTTTGAAATGTCATTCTCTTGCATAATGAGAAAAGCAGATAAAAAAACAAGATGGCAGATCTGCTCGATAACAGAACTCACAATTGGTTCCAACCACCAGCCCAAGAACTGAGAGAAAAACCGGATTCCCAGGCTATCCAGAATGCTATTAGGATGGGAGCCATCCAGATTACAAGGAGACCTTCATTCAAGAGAGCAGGCACAGTTTAAATAAAGAAGCCCAAAGCATGCCAATCCTGTCAGTTTGCATTACACAAGCCAACAGAAGGAGGGATAGATGTCTCCACAGATAACTGGGCCCTGTACCATGTAAGATTTTATAGATTCAGCAACAGAGTGGTTGTTACCTGGAATGCACTATCTGACTCTGTTGTTACTTCCTCTAACCCCCACTCCTCTAATCTTAAACTATCCATTATTGACCTCACCCCATTCCTAAGGGGCATGCATAAGTGCACCATCGTGCCTACCGTCCCTGTCCTATTGTCCCCATTTATTCATGCCTATTTCCTGTATTCTTACTCATGTTTTTTACCTATTATCTTGTAAGTGATTGACAAATCAAATCAAATAAATAAATAAATAAAAATATATCATAAGCTGCATTTCGAATCACACCTGGAAGTAGACCAGCAGCTAATGCATAGCAAAGGGTTCACATGGGCATATCAAGACATACCTATCAATACCATACCACTGCATTCTGGATACGTTAGAACTACCAAGTGGTCTTTAAGGGCAGCCCATACAGAAGTAGTATTCAGCAGGTTATGACCAGTTCTGGAGATGCGTTAGCGGAAATTTTGAAGAATCAGCAAATACCAGCTCTGAGTGGAGGTTTTACAGTATGCCCACCAAACCACGCCCACCAAGCCATGCCCACAGAACTGGTAGTAAAAAAATGTGAATCCCACCACTGAGCCCACATACAGTATGTTGCAATAGTCAAACTATAAGATTATTAGGGCAAGACTTGTCAGAAGAGCCTCCTTATTCAGTAATGGTACAACTGGTATATCAGATTAAGGTGTGTAAACTGTTCTATTCTTTGGCATAGAAATTAAACTATGAATCCCAGAAGACCCAAGATTGCAACTATGCTTAAGTGAGTAAATGCAATCCCACTCCGGATAAAAGTTTGCATCTTCCCTGATCAAGAAGACCCTAAATATCCATAGCTATTTAGTTTTGTTAGCCTTCTCCATTGTCTGGGCACTGGAATAGGACTTCCACTTGTATGCTGATGATATCCAAAATTTTATTGGGTGTTGTTGTGTATAGAATTTGGTAGACTCCAAATATCTCGATCTGATTGGTTGAGAAGGCCATTCTCGGATTGGTTACTTAAGAGTCATTCCAATGGCCGCTAAATGGCGGGAGCACTCAAACAAATGTCATTGGCCACAAGCGCAAGCAAGCTGCGCTATAAGAAGGGCTGCCGCAGCTTGAGGCCAATGTTCTGTACCCAGTTACTTCAACTGTTTGAATAAAGAGCTGTTTGTTAGAGCCGTCTCGCGCACCTTATTTCGAACAGAACACTGGCGACGAGGATGGGATCGTTCTAGAAAGGTAGGACCGAAAACACGTCGGCAACCAGAACCAAGTGACAGAGATGCCGGTAACAATGCGCCACCCACACGGTTCAAACCCAGCCGAGGAAGATTGGGAGTCGTACATTGATCACTGTCCTAATGTTTATAGAAAGCACACGAGCTGCACGGAGTATATCTAGACCGAGAAGAGGGCTATATTCCTCGCACACTGTGAACCAGCCGTTTTTAAAATGGCTAATGACTAGCTAAACCAAGAGACGTTAAGCAGATGGCAATGGCCTGAGCTGAACAGAATGCTTCCGAGCCCATTTCGCGCCTGTGGTCTCCAACCTGATCAAAAGGCACAGAGTTTTTACAAAAGAGACCAAAAGGAAGCAGAGGAGCGTCGGAGATTTCGTAGCACGCCTGAGAAGATATTGTAGGAGCCTGCGAGTTCCAGAACATGGACGAGGCACGACGGGACCGCTGTGATCCTCGGCTTGAAAGACGCTACTCTCCAAAGCAAGCTGCTTAACAGACTGAATATTTACAGTGGCCCAGGCCATTGCAGAAGCCACATCACTGAAGCAGCCAAGAAATCCGCAGCCACTATGCACCAGGATGAGCCAACTCCAGAGTCCGCGAATCACCCAGAGAAAAGAGGACGGAAGGAAGCAAGAAACAGCCCACAGTGACCCCCACTATTGAAGATCTCGACTCCCGAGTGACAATGATGATGACAATGAAGATATTACATAGGCTTCAGTTGACAAAAAATGGCGGGAAAAAGAAAAAGCAAGGGGGAATTTAGTTGTGCTGGAATGTGGAGGTAACCACCCACATTCAGAATGTAGGTTCCTAGATGCCTTTTAGCACCTTGTGAAAAATAGGGGGCACTATTGCAAGGGTCTGCCAAAACAAAAAGAGGCTATCATCCTAAAAGACGCAGCGCACCACCACCCCCAGAAATCGAAGAGAGACGAAGCCGGAAAACAGGTGAAACGTGAAAGGCGAAACCAATGAACGAGCGACAGAGAAGAGACGCACCAGACGATAACTATTGAAATGCCAGGGCAGCTAAACATAAAAGGTCCGGGTAAAGGTGAACATTGAAACAGGAAGCCCTGTGAGATGGAAGTAGACTCTGGATTCATACTTATCAATGTATCTTGGGACACTATCAGACGCCTGAATACAGACATCAAGCAAGAGACTGGAACAACAAAAACTGAAATTAAAGGACTACCAGGGAACCGAATCCGGTAGTGGGCTTGGAATTTCCTAGTTGAATTTAAAAATCACGCTAAATCCTGCCTCTAACAATCATCGACTGTGATTGCCCTAGCCTGCTGGGGTATCGGAATGGTTCATGACCCTGGGAATCGGGAGTGACTGGGATCAACAGCGTCATTGAGGCCAACTGGGAAGATAGCCTGTTGCTAAGAGTTCAAGGATGTATTCGCATCGGACCCTAGGCAAAGTACAAGGGGCACCCAATTTTCGTTTAGCCTAGACCCAAAGATAGCTCCATCAGCAGCTCAAAGCAAGAACCGTTCCCTTTGCCTTAAAACCAAAAATAGATATGAACAACTAAACAAACTTATAGCACAAGGGGTAGCTCAGAACCAATCGGCCATGCCAGGTGGGAAACACCCATCGTGACTCCTGTCAAACCAGATGGGCTCAGTGCGCAATTGTGGAGACTATAACGGCAAACTAAATCATGCGCTCCAGCAAAGCGCATACCCAGTACATGTAGTGCAATACTTATTGCACTCACTAAGGGGAGGATAAATTTTTGTGAAACTCGATCTCACAAAAGCATATCAACAACCTACCAGTATGACCCCACACTGCAGAGCGGCACAGACTATAGTCACACACAAGGGAGGCATTCAAGTGCAACCGACTACAATTTGGCATTAGAGTTGCCCCAGACATTTCTCCAAAGCCTCATGGAGTGCCTTCTAAATGGAATCAAGGGAGTCGTCTCCTATTTTGGATGATGTACTGGTGTCAGCAAAAAACGCAAACCAACTAGAAAGTAGACTAAAAGAATCTTGCGACAATTCAGAGACACAGGGCTTAAAGTCAAGGAGAGAAAATATAAATTAGCCACAGATCAGGTTCGAATTTTTTAGGGCTATCTCATAGGATAAGCAAGGAATAACCCCACCAAAAAAAAGATAAAGGCAATCAAAGACGCACCTAGACCTAAGAACAAAATGACTTACAAGCATTCTTAGGTCTCATAAATTTCTACAATGTATTCCTGCCCCAAAAAGTAACCATAGCAGAACCCTTACATCGGTTGTTAGAAAAAAAAACTTTATGAGAATGGGCCACTGGGAGACAAGCAGTATTCCAGTATCAAGGACATTATTAACGTTCAAACACCATTTTGATCCAGTTACAGCAACACCTTGCCTTTGATGGTCACCTGTGATGCATCACCTTTTGAAATTGGCGCCCATACTGAGCCACAAGCTACCAGGCGGCAGAGAAGCACCAATCGCCTTCTACTCCAAAACGCTGTCAAAATCAGGAAAGAACTATAGCCAACTCAACGCAGAAGCCTCTCACAAATATAGCCGGCGTCAAAAGATTCCATGAATACCTTTATAGTAGGACTTTTTCAATTATCACTGACCACAAACCCCTTGCTTAGGGATCCTGGCAGGAACAAACCAACCCACCGAACATTCTATCACTAAGAATGACGAGGTGATCTGAATTCCTCTCTGCCTACAACTACACGCTCATCCATCGCCCAGGAAAGACCCATCACCCATGCGGATGCCTTAAGCCGTCCCACTGCCCAACACAGAAGACAACCCAGCTCCCACTATCTCCACTCTCCAAATCGAAGTCCTGGCCGAATCTGCTACTAACCGCAGCGAAACATCCGCTAAAGCTACTGCAAAAGACCTGCTGACACTCGAATCCTTGCATTGGGTAGGTAAGGGCTGGCCAGATGGAAAAACAAAAGCGAGACTTTTAAACCTTTTTGCACACCGACAGACTGAACTGTCTATTCGAAAAGGCTGTATATTGTGGGGAACAGGGTGGTAATCCCAGAAAAATTACAGGAAGAGGTGTTGTGCATGTGCACAAGGGGCACCGGGCATAGTCAAAATGAAAGCCCTGGCCAGGAGCTACGTCTGGTGGCCAGGGCCTGGACAAAGACAATTGAACGATGGGTGAAAACATGTCATGACTGCCCAAAAATCGCAGCCTACCCCCCCCCACTGGCACCAGTCATAGAATGGGAGACTCCCAGAGGCCCATGGTCGATACTGCATATTGACTTTGCTGGGCCTACAAAGGGAACACCTATTTATATTGTGGACGCCTACTCGAATGTGTTAGAAGTCATTCTTATGGCATCCAAATACCACCGAGGCAGTCATGAAACAGTTAAACAAACTTTTCGCCATGCATTGGACTGCCAAATGTAATAGTTCGGATATAGGGCCCCAGTTACCATTTCTAGCGTTCGAGCAGTACTTTGGCTGCACAGGGCATCCGACATTGCCCTGACAGCGCCGGCTCATCCGCTTCAAATGGATGGGCTGAATGCATGGTTCATGTATACTAAGGAGGCCCTAGAAAAAATGGACATGGGGGACGTGCAAGATAAACTTAACAGAATTTTAATACTCCAACATATCACCCCTAGCGACAACAACAACCAACAAAAGCCCAGCAGAACTCCTCATGGGTAGAAAACTGCACTCCTACTCGATAGACTATGACCCCACATATACCTGGGACAAAACCCCCTGACTCTCTCCAGTAAAAATACCGCTCATTTGAAATCGGAAATTTAGTCTATGCAAAAAACCTTTACCGGGGACCCATTATGGCTTCCAGCCACACCATTACCCAAATCACAAGCCCCCAGTCTTACCAACTTGTTTTGGACGACAGTAGAACATTGGAAGTGCCACATCAACAGCTCTCGCTTTCTCGAACACTAGAACGCAACACACACACCAGCACCGCAAATAAATGAACAAAAACAACCAGGAGAGGGGGGAAACACAAAATAATTAAAAAGGGAGAGACGAACCTCCAATAACACCAATAACAATCACTACAAGAAACTCAAATAAAACAAAAAGAGCACTCACAGTTTAGATGACCTCCAGAGAAAAAGTCCGGGAAGCAGAGAACGAGGTGAGGCCTTCCTGGAAGGAGACAGCCAGGCCAGCTCGACCAGCCCGGATGAACTACGGAGGAGCGCGCGAGCCACCTCAAACCGCGCCCAAGAAAACTCATCGGCAGGAGCAGTCCATGGAGAAGTTGCAGAGAAAAAGCGATTCCCTCCCAAACCGCTTGGAACCACCCTTGAACTGAGCTGCATAGGTCAACCAGGACTCGCAAAGCCCCACCTATTTGCCGTGACTATGTTACACATGTTGGAAGAAACCAAGAGGGGAGGGTGTTGTGATATAGAACTGGGTAGACTCCAAATACTTCGATCTGATTGTCAAGAAGGCCATTCTCAGTATGGTTACTTAAGAGCCATTCTCGAGTTGGCCCACCTGAATGGCGGAAGCCACTCAAACAACTGTCATTGGCACAAGCCGCAAGCAAGCCGCTATAAGAAGGGCTGCCGTGGCTTGAGCCAATGTTCTAATACCAGTTACTTCACTGTTTGAATAAAGAGCTGTTTGTTAGAGCCTGGTCCGCTCACCTTATTTCCGAACAGAACAAGGTGTCTATCAGCATACTGGTAATATTGAACCCAGGAGTGGGATCCAAACAGTTAACTACCAGTTCGCGTCATTTATGAAGTTCTGTGATTTACGATGTGCTTCCCTGCCACATGCCGGCGTGGCGCCTGGAAATCGTCATCAGCATGCTGCGTTCAGGAAGCAGCCTTTCAAAAAGCTCTTTTCTTTCCTGCTTTTAAACTGCAGCTGTGCCTCGCACGGCAGCTGAAGTTGAAAAAATCACCCGGGTGGGCAGGTGGGCAAAAACATTAGCAAACATAGAACCGGTTCTATGTCTGTTGCTCTTCAGAGCTACCGGTTCTACAGAGGTGGACAGAACCGGTAGAAACCGACCCCTGATTGAATCCCAAACTGACCTCATCCAGTAGTTGCATGTAGATTCTGAATTTAAGAAAGTGCCAAACTCTGAGGCACTCCACAAAGGAGGGGCCTAGCAAGTGACTTCTCCCCCTCAACCAACATTAACTGCATGATTTATTTATTTAGCGTGTGGTAGGGAAATCTACACATGATAGACACAATGCAGTCCTGACAGCCTGGGTGCACCACAGGGAGAGAACTAGCATTACACCAATTAGCTAGCAGCGCTCAGGTTGCTGGCTCTTCCTGGCTTCCTCTGCCAGAGTCACCTCGCCTCATGTCATGATACCTCATGTCCGGCCAAGTCCATTTCCAGTTTCTGCTTTCCACACACATGAACGCAGCTAGGTTTTTCCCACCAAAGTGGTACCCATTTATCTATTTGCAATAGTGCATGCTTTCGAACTGCTGGTGAGCAGGTGCTAGGGATCGAGAATTAGGAGGTCACCTGGTTTCACAGAACTGGGCTCAAACCACCAAAGTGCAGATCATTTATGGTTGGCAGTTCCAGCATAATTTAGCCACTGCACCACTGCACCCCTCACTGACTGCAATCAACCTAGGAAAAAAGGATGGAAGAGAACCACCATGGCTGTGTTCCCAATTTCCAACCCCATTTCCCCTGGGAATATTCAAAAGGACACTCGAGTTAATGGTATCAAAAGCTACTGAGAAATCAAGAAGCACAAGAATAAAAGCATCCCTTCCATCCCAGGTATGCCTCAGGGTCATCAATAAGCATGATTAAAGCTCTCTTCATACAGAATCTCAGCCTGAAAACTGACTAATGGATCTTTCTAATACCAGGTTTCTTTATATTTAGAATAATAATATACATTATTATTATATAATAATTTACATCTCTTTTATGTTTTCCTAAGTGGTGTAGGATTTCCTGCCTAGGCAGGGGATTGGACTAGAAGACCTCCAAGGTCCCTTCCAACTCTATTTTTCTATTCTATTCTATTCTATTCTATTCTATAAATGTCTCTCTTTACTTTTTAGCTAAAAATAATAATCCAGGACATCTCAACCTTTCCTCATAAGAGAGTTGCCCAAACTGGTTCAGCATTTCTGTGGTCAACAGTAAACCATAACAAAGGAGTATGGGACCACATAAGCCCCCAGCAGAGGCTAGAGCCTATTGAAGGGCAACATGAAAGTTATTTGAGGCTCCATCAGACAAGAGAGTCATAACCAAAAAGGATTTATTTACTTATGAAATATGATTTGGGCTTAAGAGGGCGGTCACTGAAGCTCCCTGTTTTCTTTTCCTTCTTCATAATGTGTATTAGGATAAGCCATTTTGCAATTTTGGGAGAATGGAATTTGTTCTTGGCTTTCTCAAATGTGGAGTCTCAAGAGAGCAGTTGTGGAGCATTCCCTTATGTCAGGCATAATGTACTCGACGTCCGGAGTGCTCTTGAGGTCAACCAAACTGCTCTTGGTGTAAAACAAAAAAAGCCTCTGCGTGGCAGTGCGTGCATCCACAGAAGGGCTCCTTGTCCAATTACACATCTGCCAGGTGATATGCACAGAACTCTGGGAGTTTCGATGGATTGTACTGCAGTTATCATAAATAATTCTGTGTCATAAATAATTCTGTGTCAAGCCACAACAGCTGTTTTACCAAGCCAAACTGCACACATCTATATATTACAGCCCATGCTACATTTAGGGCCTGTCAACATATCTAGTTTTGGAGAAGGATTTTGGCAGTTTCGTTGCAGGATTACAACTAATAGTTGACACTGTATTCCTATACTGATGCAGGAACTGTTTTTAGTTTTTTTTCATCAAATAGGATATGCATTAGTTGGCCATTAAGAGTAGGCTTTAATAAAAATTCAAGACAGTTATAGAGCAACAAGACAATGGAGTTGTCAGGGATGCCAAAAAAAAAACCACAACCCCAACCTTCTAGTTCTCCTAATCTAGTTAATCAATATTTCTGGCATTGATTTACAATCTTAATGTTTATCCTAGTAAGATTACTTATGAGCACATCCTGTTCATTCTATATGTGTTTCTGATCTGTATCTGAATGTCTGAACCAACTTTAAACTGTCCGGTGTTAAGAATCTATATTATTGGACATCTGGAAAGGGTACATTATGGGTACTTCTAACATTATGTATAACAGAATATCAGAGTTGGAGGTTTTCTAGTCCAACTCCTGCTCAAGCAGGAACCTATTCCAGACAAATGGTTGTGCGATGTCTTCTTATAAATCTCCAGGGATTATGTACCCAGTAGTGGGATTCAAAATTTTTTACTACTAGTTCTGTGGGCATTGCTTGGTGGGCATGGCATTGCTTGATGGGCATGACTTGGTGGGTGTAGCAGAGGAAGGATACTTTAAAATCTCCATTCCCTCCCCACTCCTGGGGGAAGGTTACTGAAAAATCTCCATTCCCCCCCCCCCCCNNNNCCCCCCCACCCCATTAACCTGTGTTCCAGCTCCATTCTCCTTGCAGGGCAACAAAAGAAGACCCAGCCAATCAGCTGGGACTTGGGAGGCAGAGAAGAGATGGGGACAGGGCCAGTCAGAGGTGGTATTTGCTGGCTCCCCGAACTACTCAAAATTTCTGCTACTGGTTCTCCAGAACCTGTCAGAACCTGTTGAATACCACCTCTGTATGTACCCATAACTATCTGAACCCATTCCGCTGCTTAATTGTTCTCACTGTTAGGAAATTTATTCTTAGTTCTAGGATGGATCTTTCCTTGATAAGTCTTGCTCTCAAGTGCTTTGGAGAATAGGTTGTCCCGCTCATCTTTGTGAGTCTGGACTGGAGGATTCAAAAGTTACCCCTGAGGAAACCTAAAAAGTCCTATAAGTCATAGGGCCCTTCCATTTTCTTTCTAAACCTATTGAAGATGTAAAGACCCTGTCCCACTGCACTTACGGATGCAAAGAGGATGTAAAACATTAAAAAAAGCTTGCCATCCATTGGAAAGTAATAAAAGGCTTGCCACTCCAATTGGGGCAAAAACGCTTACCTGGATGCTGTTTGTGTACTCAATTGATACATGTTTTTTATCTACTTACTGATCGAGCATCCACTCCACTTTTCAATCGACGCAGAAGTTTTGAGCTGCACAATACCTTTTATGCGACATGAACTTAGTCTGCTATGTAAATCCGCGCACATACGAGCCAACCAAACATCTCTATGTCCGTTTACATCCTGATTAAACATTGCTGCTATCTTCTGCATCCTCTGGGCATCCTCGCAACTCACATCCGCTGCAGCTGAAAACGGAAAGAGGGAGAGAAAACAAAAGGTACACGGAAGGGGGTCTACCACAGCGTTGTAGCACCAGAATTAGCAAAGGAATGCGTAGTTGAATGTTTGCTATCCGATATACATCTGCCAGCATCTACAGATCTTTCGTTTTTCTATTTTCGGCGATAAATGTGACTCATCTCCGCTAACCTATCCTATAGCGTTCTGCCTCGTGCAATATATCCCCCACTGATGGATACGACTACGGTTTCATCGCTATCCATCGCTGTTATGCACTAAGACTTCCTATGAACACTCCGATTAACATCCTACTGACATACTCCCACGTCCTTCTTTTCCGTTCTGTTTATGCAAATTTTCGCCACTTTTTGGAGCGGATGACAATGGATGGAGCCACCCCCGAAATTTTCCTCATCCACTGTGTCCTTTATGCATACGTTTTGCATCCGTCGGCCAGTGGGACCAGGCCTTAACCTTTTCCTCAATGTCAGATTCAGAATTTAACTTCACCACTGTTTTTTTCTGAGCCTTATCCATGCAGGAAAATAAAGATCCAGAAATAGCTTAGGGCCCTTAACAACTAAAAATCAACAAGGAAGCAACACAACTGCACTCACCAATAACAACCAACTTGAATTCACACCTGCAATAATATCATTCCTGACACATTTCGAATGTTTGGTTCTTTATCAGTTGAGACTGTATTGCATAAAAAGCAAACAGAGACACTTTGTTTCATATCCTGAACTTCCAAAAAGTACTGGGAATAATAAAATGTAAATTATAACAGCATCTGTTATTTTCTATTTTTGATGACCTTTTAATAATTACAATATGAACCTCACAGGGACACCAGGTCATGGCAGCATTCCTTAGATTTCAGATCCTGCAGTCATTTACTGGATTCTCTGGGAAGATTTTCTCTTCAAAAAGAATCTGTCAGCTAGCATCTTCTACTCTAGGTTGGCAAAGCCTTGCCTTGTAAGTCTGTCACATTTCTGCTTTGTCTGAAATGATTTCTGATGTGAGTGTCCTTTGCTTCTGCTTTGGCACATCCTCAAGGAAGCAACTGCAAATACCCATGCTGTAATCTGTCTCCACTAGACTTCCAGCCAAGCAAAAATTATAACCTATACAAAAATATCCTTCAAATGTGACTTCATTTGGGACAAGAATTTCCTTTGCCACGCAAGGCACTTATTAAGTGAATCACATTGATGTGATGGCCTTTTTTTTTAACCACGGTTATTAAGCCAATCACTGCAGTTGTTAAGTGAATCACTCAGTCATTAAACAATTCTGCCTCCCCCTCCCCCTAACCTTACCCACCTTGATTTTGCTTGTAGGAAGCCAGCTGATACAGATACAAATAATCAGAGTTGGAAGGGACTTTGTAGGTCATCTAGTCCAACCCCCCACCCAAGCAGGAAACCCTACACTATTTCTGACAAATGGCAGTCCAATCTCTTCTTGAAAGTCTCAACTGATGGTGTTCCCACAACTTCTGAGGGCAAGCTGTTCCATTGGTTGATTGTTCTCACTGTCAGAAAGTTTNGTTAAATCTCTCCTTGTTCAATTTCCATCCATTATTCCTTGTCTGGCCTACAAGTGCTTTAGAAAATAGCTTGACCCCTTCCCCCCCATGGTAGCCCCTCAAATATTGGAAGATCGCTATCATGTCTCCCCTGGTCCTTCTCTTCACTAGACTAGCTGAGAAGGTCACAAATGGTGATCACATGACCTGAGGATACTGCAACTGCCACAAAAACAGGCCAGCTGCCAAGCACCTAAGCTTTCATCATGTGACCATGGGAGTACTGCAAAGATGGTATTCAGCAGGTTCTGACCAGTTCTGGAGAACTGGTAGTGGAAATTTTGAGTACTTCAAAGATCCAGGCCAACTCTGACTGGAGATTTTACACCAGTATCTTTCCCCTGCCACGCCCACCAAGCCACACCCACAGAAATGGTAGTAAAAAAAAAATTGAATCCCATCACTGGAGTACTATGATCTTTTAAGTGCGAGGACTGGTTTAAGTCACTTTTTAGTGCAGTTGAAATTTTTAAATGAATTGTTGTAAGTCAAGGGCTACCTTTAATATATTTTCTACAGGAGTCTACGTTCTCCTTAAATAGACAAAAGCAGTACCTGCTATTCCTCCTCCTTCTCATGTCCTTCACATGTACTCAGCCTGCCTGATAAAACTTAAATGCAATGTAAAATTTGAAAGAGGAACTACAACCTGAATCCACTTTGGGTAGGTATTGAATGGCTTCAGGACAAAATACCAAGCAGGGACAGGTGTAAATGCCTCTATTCCACTTTATCGACATTCTCCTTTAATGGAGTTCTATCTCTTTGTATGAGACAGAATTTTACTGATAATTGTCACAATCTCACATTTCAGGGCCAGAAGCAAATGCCTTCTGTCATATCTGATATATACGAAAATGAATCTTGATACAGGTAGTCATCAACTTATAGCAGTTCATTTAGTGACCGTTCAGTTACAATGGAATTTGAAAAAAATGACTTATGACTGTTCTTTATACTTAAGATTGTAGTATCCCCATGATCATGTGCTAAAAATTCAAGTGCTTGGCAATTGGTTCATACTTATGACTATTGCTGTGTCCCAAGGTCAAGTGGATCCCCTTTTGCAACACTTTAACAAGCAAAATCAATGGAGAAGCCAGATTCACTTATTAGTTTGTGTAATTGATATTACTAATTTATTAACTGCAATGATTCACTTAATAACTGGTGCAACAATGGTCATAAAATGGAGTAACACTCACTTAACAAATGTCTCACTTAAGAATAGAAATTTTGGGCTCAATTGTGGTCGTAAGTCAAGAACTACCTATGGCAAAGTTCTTCAAACTTGGCAAGTTTAAGACTTGTGGACTTCCACTCCCAAAATGCCTGAGCTAACATGATTGGAGGAGGAATTCTGGGAATTGAAGTCCATAAGTCTTAAGTTTAATGGCCAAGTTTGAAGACCCCTGACTAATATATCAGTAAACTGTCCTTTCCAATTCAGGGCTTCTATTTGGCCCAGCAATTGTTTTTCCTCAGAAGTGGGCCCCATAATTTTATTTCTATGAGCCCAGTTTATTTCACTTGCCCAGTTCTTAGGATTGTAAATACAGTTTGAAACATCAACAATTGGTGCTAAGTCCATGCATTCATTTGGCCTTCCCAGTTTTCAGTTAGTTTAGTTTAGTACCATTCTCAACTGAGATTGGATCATGGGTAAAGTTCAGGCAGTTTGGGGCACAGTTTTTTTTCCTGATCTGCTGGACAGGCCCAGTCCCCAAAGTTGAATTTTAGTCGCTCTCTCAGGAAAAGTCTACAATACCTCAGCACCAACAAGTACAATGCCAAATGTTATTCTTCCCACTTGTTTCAATCCAAATGTTATAGGTTTGCAGATCCCAGAATTTGAAATTAGCACAGCCTTTGGAAAAGATTACAGCATGAAATACTCCAAGAAAAGGGGAAAATACAAAGCATTTTTTATTATAGCTGATTTAGTCATTCCGAAAGAGAGGCCTCATTATAGGGTGGGGAACAAAGTTATTATTGTATTCTTAACTCTGTATTTCCCTGGGAATAATATCCAAAAGCCACATACCAGCAATGGGAAAGGTCAGAACTGGCAACTAAGCAGAATCAGAGAACAATTGCATGATTTCATAGTATTTGTCCTCTTTGCCGCAACATCCCATCTCTAAAATCTGCAGGAAGAAGAAATACAAGTACAGACGAACATTCAGGACCCTGCAGTCATGATCTACAATACTTACGACACAGATATGTTTGTGAAACTGTGTTCCTGAAATTTGTAGTAAAGACAAGTTTATGGCGGTGCTTAAAAAAACATAAAGAGGATTAGAACAGCAAATGAACATGAGAAAGAGTACAGATGTATGAGATCAAAAAAGGCTGCATTATGGCAGTAAGTGGCCAAAAAAGCAACTCTTCAGAAGAAAGACAGTAAGACTAAGGAGCAAATCCAGGAAATGAAACTGACTGCCAGAAACAAAAGAAATGAAAAATATTCTGCATTGACAACTTTGAATCCCTTGCAGAAGAAATGCTTTCTAAGTTTTAAAGGGAAGCAAAGAAATCATTTGGAATGAGAAAGAGGACTGCAGGAAGGGTTATCTTAATGTCTTAAACTGTGTGATTTACTTGTGGACCTGCTATAGGCATTTGACAAAAGTGTCTCTGGACATTATGGTAGCAAGCTAGTTGGATGTCATCTGGACAGCATGACAATCAAGTAGCTAGATTGCTGGTTCCAAAATGGCAGTCAAAGAGAGTCCCTCACCAAACTAAAGTAAGAAAGGTATTCAGTGGGATGCAGCAAAGGTTGACTTTTGAATCATACACTCATATGAAATTTATTAATGGGTGTTATGAAGAGATGAAGAAATGCTTATCAGATCAGCAGTGATGCAAACTGGGTAGGATATTTAATTCTCTTGAAGACAAAACTAAAATTTAAAGCCATTTTAATAGATTAGTGCAGTGTTTATCAACCCTAACAACTTTAAGATTTATGAATTTTGACTTCCAGAGGTCCCCATCCAGAAGCTACCACATCTTAAAGTTGCTTAAGTTGAGAAACCCTGGATTAGAAAAATGGCTGAACATAACACAATGACATTTAACAGTGACAAATGCAAAATTCTTAGGAAATGCTTCAATATAAAAGACAGGATATTTGGCTTAGCAATAGTACCCAGAGAAAAGATCTTAGAATGCTCAGAAGTAATAGTTCCACTCAACAGTATGTTGAGAAGTCAGTACAAATAAAGTTCTGGCCACAATACTTATTAAGATAAATTGGAATAGATTGAGCCATAAGGATGATCAAAGAACTAGGGGCGGGGGAGAGTCTTATGGAGGAAGAAAGAAGGAAATGAGAGTATTTAATCTGCCAAAGGAAAGTTTGTAGAAAGATATGATAGCACTCCCCTAAAAGAATATCACACATATGAAGGCCATCCCTGAGTTCAAGTGAGCCAAGACTATAGGGCACAAAATGATAGACCCAAGTTATGGGAAGGCAGGAATCATTTCCAATTATTACAAACACTTGTCCTATCTGATTTCTGAAATGACAGTTCCACTCCAACCCCAGAGATCCAGGTGACTCCTACCCTAATAGCCATAACATAGCACTTAGACTTATATACCGGTTCACAGTGCTTTATAGCCCTCTCTACTCAGTTTACAGAGTCCTCATATTGCTCTCAACAATCTGGGACCTCTTTTTACCAACCTTGGAAGGATGGAAGGCTGAGTCAACCTTGAACCAGGGAGAATCTAACTCCTCGGGTGAGCAATGAGTTAGCCTGCAGTACTGCATTCTAACCACTGCGCTACCATGGGCCTTTTGATGATGTTCAGGAAGCTACTAAAGCTATTAAAGACTTGTCTATTATCTATTCTCCCAAGCTTTGGGGCAAGGGGATAGGCAAACTGGAAAGGAGGTTGGGGTGAAGTACATATTTGTCTTCAGGAACTTATGAATTTTTTCTTTGTTATTTGTATTTTTTCTCATTTGTAATTGTAAACTGCCCAGGGTCGCTGGGAGTAGAGCAACCCATACATTTTATTTTAAAAAAACACACAAATAAATACCAATTGATTTTTAAAAATTTGTAGCAGTAGCATACATTCAAGAGAGGAACCAGCTACCAGGGAAGTGGTGGATTTCCCTTTGATGGATATTTTATTTTTTGTATTTATTTGTTAAGCAAATATTAGATAATAGGTATAAATATAAACATGATTATGAATACATGAAATGGATATGAATAAAAAGAAACATTAGGACAGGGATGATAGGTATAGCTAGCTAGATGGATAGATAGATAGAGAATAGATAGATAGATAGATAGATAGATAGATAGATAGATAGATAGATAGATAGATAGGTTAGGTAGGTAGTAGATAGGTAGGTAGGTAGGTAGGTAGGTAGGCAGGCAGGCAGGCAGGCAGGCGGCAGCAGGCAGGCAGGCAGGCAGGCAGGCAGGCAGGCAGGCAGGCAGGCAGACAGACAGGGGTGATTCAAATTTTTTAACAACCGGTTTCTGTGGGCATGGTTTAGGTGGTGGCCATGGCGGTGGTCATGTGACTGCTGGACAAGGCTTGGTGGTCATATTATTTGGCTGGTTGGCCAAACTCAATAGCACCACATCGAGGCATGCATCTCCTCACCTGGCCTCTTCATGACTGTGGGGGATGCTGCAACAGTCATAAGTGGAAAAATGTACTATAGTCACTTTTTTTAATGCCATTGTAACTTTAAATTGGTTACTCCACCACACAAAGTACCAGCAAAGGAGAGGAAAAAATCTAGAGATGTTCCTGAGACAGGAAGTCTAGTGCAAGAATGTAATAAGGGTAACGAGAGGACAGTTTCTGTAAGCAACACCAGAATGTTTCCTTCCTGCCTCCTACAGGATTAGGCCAGTAATTTCTTCTAACAACCAGTTCTCCAAACTGCTTAGAATGTTAACAACTGGTTCTAGAAAATAGGTGTGAACTGGTAAAATCCCACCCCTGTAGATAGGTAGGTAGGTAGGGAGAGAGAGAGAGAGAGAGAGAGAGAGATGTATAGATATATAGAGATAGAGATATATTCACATGGAGCCTAGGCTGTCCTCTCTCTGGGATACTTTAATCTGAATTCCTGCACTGAGTTATGGCTAGACCTGGTACTTACAAATTCCCAAATCCCTCATTCTATGAAATTAGGGCATCATAAAACATGAGATAAACCCTTAGAAGAATGTGTGAGAGAAGTACATTCTTATTTGAAGAAGATTGTGCTACTGATCAACAACATTTCTGTTTAGGAGCAAGTATCTGATTCAAATCCCTAGTGGATATGGATATCAGATCAGAGCTATTTTACAGCCATATGCATTATCTCACTTAAAATAGCTTAGTAATCTCATTCATAGTCATAGAACAGTATGTCTCTGTTTCCAGCCTTTTGAACTCAAGCATGGGTAGCCAGTTCACCCCTTTAAGACTTGGATAGATTAGATTTTATTGTAAAAATTGTTGGGAGATGCCTGGGAATGCAGGAAGGTATACTAAAAGCCACTCTGCAATAATAGCATTTTTCAATATCTGGAAAATATGATGATGTGAGGCTATTTCTTGATTGCCTTAAAGCTGACTGCTGCAGTCTTCTGTCTCAGACCCATACATTTCAAGAATATATGGATGTCAACAATGGGGATTAGCATGGATTAACATTAGTAGACGATGTCTCGAAAGCATTCCGCTTCTCAGCCAAAACGCCATTTTTCTTATTTTCTGCTTCTTCTTTGGAATCACCTTAAGCTATGTACTTTGGATTATAGGGCAATGTAAATGGAAGAACATGTTTGTGACTACCACACAGGGGTGGGATTCTACCAGTTCGCACCTATTTGCTAGAACCAGTTGTTAATATTCTAAGCAGTTCAGAGAACCAGTTGTTAGAAGAAATTACTGGCCTAAACCTGTAAGGAAGGCAGGAAGGAAACATTCTGGTGTTGCTTACNTTGCATTCTTGGCAGGACTAGACTTCCTGTCTCAGGAACATCTCTGGAGTTTTTTTCCCCTCCTTTGCTGGTACTTTGCTTGTGTGGAGTGACCATTTAAAGTTACAATGGCATTAAAAAAAGTGATTTACACTTTTTTCACACTTATGACTGTTGCAGCATCCCCACAGTCATGAGAGGCCAGGTGAGAAGATGCATGCCTCGATGTGAGTGATATTGAGTTGGCCACACCCAGCCAATAATGTGACCACAAAGCCACACCCACCACCTAAGCCAAGCCCACATAAGCAAAATTTTGTTAAAATTTTTGAATCCCACCCCTGCTACCACATCATTCCAGAAACTAGCCTTATCTCTCATTCTAGTCATCTATCCTTACATGACTTTTTAATCCCTTGAAACCAGCATTCAAAGGGCATCAGCTGCAAATATTTCCCATTTTCTCATTTGAATGTTACCAATTCATTATGACGGAGTTTATAATGAATTGTTATGTGACTGAACCATTTTACTTTTTTCTTGTAGTTGACCATTTTCTTTGGAACATAGCTTCAAAATACTTTACAATTTTCTCAGAATCTGACTAACGGTATTTCTGTCAGAAGCATATTCAGCTGTAGAAATTGTGCACTGAAGTTCTTAGTCTTTCCATTACAATTGTGCAACTAATAAAATGTCTTAAAAATTGTATTAAGATGTCTTCTTTTCTTTCCTAACTGTAAGTGGATTGTTTTCCTCTTTGAAATTGAAATTGTGCAAAAAATATTTTTCATAGGTTGGTAGAGAGTATTTAATGTTTATAAAGCTTAAAATAAATAAAATTATTTTGCACATGCATAGCAACATTTGAAATATATATTAATATGCCCTTCAGATAGTCTCTAAATGTTTCTATCAAATGAGGCATTTCTGGAGAAATGGCATCTTTAATGATTACTAGAGTTGGAAGAGAATACATGGTCCAGAAAGGTTCAACTCGTATTTGTTTTCTACTCTTTATAGTGCCAGGATATATTTTTTCCAGTTAGCATTTCAATTTTTAATCTTAATGTTAATATTCATTGTATTTTAAATTGTTGATCAATGTGATTTTTCCCTGCTATTTTTTTTTTAGTGCATTTGAGTTTATGTCTTAAACTGCATTAAAATTCATGAAAAGTGTTCCAGAGAAATTTATATGATGATAAGGTGCAAAACAATATGAATAGAAAGACAATATTTTATGAAATATTGGAAATACTCTCAGCATAGACTTCTGCTTGACTACATATTTTTGTCATAATCTTGTAAAATTAATTTAGATGATTCCAGGCTCATCCTTTAGTATGGATAGTAGTTGTGTCACCAAAGAAGAACAACATTCTTTAATTACCACATCATAAACTGAAGAAAAAACATTTTGTCATTCCAAGCTGATTGCATCGTAGGGAACAATTTCAAGGTAAAATGTTTACTACTAATCATATTTCAACTGCCTAGTGATGAAATGTAAGGAATGGAATTAAATGAATTAAAAATGAAATCGGATTCTGAACTTTATGTAAGGGTCACTGAGGGATGAGTGCTAGACAGAAGAAAATATTTTAGCTTTCTGGCAATCCAGCTGTAAGTGAGAGTGTGCTATTCATCAGACTATAATTTGTCTAAGGAAGTATGTTCCAGATCCTAATCAATTGAGATGAAGTCTTTACTGGACTACATTCAGGTCAACTTCTCATGAAAACTAAACCCACAAGTCTCAGGGGACACCAGACACGATAAGCTTAGTTAACACTGGAATGTAATAAAGGAAAGATCTCATGACACAGCATAGGATGTATAAAGCAATGAATGGAATTTCTCTACTGTACTGAAAAAATCTTTTGGAGCAAGTGCAAGCAGCCAATTTACTACCTGATGCCAATATTGGGCTTAGATCTCAGCACATGCTAGTTTTCAAAAAACATTTTTGATCTGTGTACTAAAAAAGTATCTTACAATAGATAAGGCCTCTAGGTTGTACTCCATACTGTAAGAGGGGAAAGATTTTCAGAACCTATATTGCAGTAATTCCTTATTTTCCATATCATATCCGCTAGCCAAATGGTCAGATAAAGCAAGCCAACTGGCTAAGTGATAGCACAGCAAGTCTTGAAAAGGCGCTTCTTCCAAGTAGGTTTGCTGGATGAAAAATAGACAAGCACAATATTCCTGGCTTCAGACACACGAAGCTCACACAAATGGACTTTCTGAGACTACCATTTTTATTTGCTGATAACACAGTGCAATTGGGCAACAATCAAGGTGGCAGAAAGCTGACTTTTCTTTCAGGTCTGACCATTCTATCAGCCATTCGAGAATAAAAAAAGAAAACAACTGAGGGAAGAGGAGATTGTGGCAGCAAACAATCTTTCAGACAATGCCAGAGACTATTAGATTCAATGACTTTGTGCCATGAAGTAAGTGTTTTAGCAACCACGTAGATTGTTCAGAGGTTCCTAAATTTAGGGGAGGAAGAAGCAGGCTTGGAGAACACTGTGAAAGGAAATGCTGCTATGAGGGTTGTCCATTCAGAATATAGCTTCCCCGATGGGCATGGTAAAATATAACTTACTAAAAACTTACTTGCAAACTGGCATGAGGTCAGATAATTTGTCAAACTATCGCTCCCCTGTTGTTTCTACTTATCCCACTAGATCTATAAGAAAAGACACCTTTGGTTCCTTTCAATTAAAGAATGCCTTCTTATGGAGTTTCAGAAATATGATTTTTTTTTTTCTGTCACAGCACCTGCCCCCTGGAGAACCACATGCCCCGAGAATAAATTGACCTGATCAGCCTTTCACACAGCATTCACATCCAGGATGTTCTCTGGGGCTGAGGGAATTAGACGGTTAAGTGTCCCCCTCAGAGGTCTTTGTTAATTGTTTTACCTAGGTTTATCCTTGATAACTATTGTAGTTTTCATTCTTTGCTAATGTTGTTATTTGCATTTTAACATGTTAGCTACTCAGAATTGCCTTCATAAGAGAGGCCATATAAATCAATTATATGATCAAATAAATAATTGCTGATGTCTTGAAAAGCATTTTCCATAAGTGGACTTGGACTGCTGTGCCTATCTTTTTTTATTTCCTAATATCTCCTCTGAGGCTCATGTCAAATCCAAAGAAATAAAGATGAACCTGAGGCTGGTGTATTTCTCCTGCCTCACCCCAACCCAGCTTGCCTGCTTTCTTTTAAATATGATTTAACACTTCAAAGTGTTTTTTAAAATGTCTCTCAAATTGAGCACATCGTCTGGTGACTATATGGACTATGAAAAACTTCTATACAGGGTTTTTACTTACTTTTACTTTAAAACAAATAAATAAAATAATGGACTGTGGCAGCTGCTAGAAAACAAGGAAACACTGATGTTCAGGGACTTTATGCTTGGAAAAACACTGTTAGTGCCTATTAAGGTTGTCAAAACCATTTGTAGTCAGAAAACACACTGTTACGCCAAAGTTGTAACTGCTGTTTGGCTGATACAATGCAAAGCCTGATTTACACGTGTGAGGAGATTGCTCATAACCACTCAAATTACAGAGGTTTTGTTGAAACCTTTCTCTGGCATAGCAAATAAGCATTCTGATAATAACTGTGGTTCTTACACTATACGTACGAGGGGAATCTAAGCAAAATACAGTTAAAGTTAAGAATCCTGGATTGATCCTGATGTGGATCCCTATGGATCACAGACATTAAGCAGCAAAGTCTTTTTTTTCTTTTTCTTTGTAAATACAAAATCCTCAAAGAGAGAAGGAAGTTTAGATAGGAAAGAAAAGCTAACTGGCTATTGAATTTTAAGCCTCTCTGCTTGTCGGCTGGTTAGTATATGAATAGTTAAACCCCATGTCACACTGCACCAACGGATGCAAAGAGGATGTAAAACGGACAAAAAAGCTTGCCATCCGTTGGTTAACGCA
>BHFT01006695.1:0-69372 GCA_004320025.1 Laticauda laticaudata
TGCGTTGTTTCCAGGCATCTCTGCTGGCGTCTGGGCTTCTTATCACCGCGTTGCAGGGTTTCGCGTTCAGGACATCCCACCTTCGTCGCCAGTGTGTTGTTCGGAAAAACACACGAGGGTAGACGGGTTTCCAACAACAAAAGCTTTATTTACACTCAGTCGAGTAACAGGAACATTATGCTGCAGGCGAGGCCAGCCTTTAGTATACAGGCTGGCCTGCCTGGCTTTGTAGCCCGCTATGGCAGTTGCTTAAATTTGCCGCCTTTCAGCAGCTCTTTGGATTGGTTCCTAGTGAATCAATCCAATGCTTAATTTCCTTAGCCAATCAGATTTGTAGATTTGGAGTCACCCATTTACATATAGAACATCTTTAAAATCTCTCTCTCTCACACACACACACACACTCTTAGTCATGTAGTTTGCTTAGTGACTATTTCGCTGGAATAAATTGCAGCCATTAAACAAGAAGATAGTGTATTTTTAATCTATTCACTCTGCTGCAGGCCTTTATTCAATCACCTTGCGATTTTTTTTATTTCCCTGAAATATACTCTGTAAATTTCTACTTCTACCAATGAAGTTTATCAAATCCTAGAGTAGAAAATGTCAATCCCATCTGATTAAAATGGGGAAGGAGAAGACTTGGAAAAAAAAACCTGAATAAGCAACTCTTACCAATGAAGTCTTCTCAAAGACTTTTGAACACATAGTGGGCTTTCATACCATCAGTGGAGATGATATTGTGGAATTTAAAAAGTGTGGCTTCCATTTGAAATCTCTCTGGTGTATGTTGCTTCTCTTCACAAATACACTAGGAGTCCTGACCCTATGACTCAAACAAAGGTTTATTTAAGACTTCCAGCATTGTCAGATAAGCACATCCTCATGTGGCTAGGATAGTATTACTTTATAATCAGAATGATCATCACAGTACAAACAATACTGCTTTTATTTCCATATCGGCAGCATAACCAGAATATATTCTACATTCTATCATAAATTAGTATGTTTAAATAGGTATTTTGTTAGCTGTATATTTATAAAAAAAGAAATCATATAATGCAGATTCCAACAATAACTATACATGTCCAAGAAACCTTTAAAACCATGTGTACTTGTCCTCTTCTATTTCTACTTTGTCGTTCAAAGATGACACCACACACTATTCCTGTCTTCTCAGGTTATTTGAATTCCAATTATAATTGGATCACACTGAAGTACTTGACATTAAATCCCCTCAAACACCTTTATTTAGAACATTCATCTTGACTGATTCAAAAGATTATTTTTATTAAGGTAGATTGATCTGATGAATCTGGTGATTAAAAGTGTTAAAATTAAAATAGGGGAAATTCACTTTATTACTTGGCAGTAATATATTGTAAACTGAATGCATTATCATTTTGTATGAAGAATGTTATTTTTATTGTATCTGACTGGAAAACTCCCAAGTAGTGGCAACAAGGGAGTGGATATTGACTTCTAGGCACACAGTTGATCATGAGATGAAGCACCAACAAAGATCTTAATATATTTGCATTAAGATTCTTGATTTTAAAGACAATTCAAAAGCAATTTGAATTAAATAGGCTGCTCTGGTAAATGCTTAGGATATATTTATCAATTGGAAGCTTTGTCAGCACAATATAATGGAAAATATGGCACTAAGTCACCACAGGCAATAACTTAGATTTATAATAGATACACAATTGCTGTAGCTCCAAATAATTCACCTGAACTGTGGATAAGATATGGGCTTTATTTACCAGGCATACTATTGAATTAACCCATTTTCTTGGCTTGTAGAAATGGATTGGATTCAACATCACATGCCAATAAGAAAAATAATGAATTTAAAATTAATCAAATTTAGGATGTGGAAATCCAGCTGTTATCTTTTTAACTGACTCAATTAATCGTACTGAGTGAAAAAAGTCTCAAAGAGTAATTTTTATAAGATTTGCATTCTTACTTCCCTTTATCTAATTTACAATAATCTCTGAGTAGTCTAAGAATTATATTTTTAATAAGATAGCAGCATAAATGTAGTTAAAAAAATTTAAAAGGGAGAAATATATTTTTATTTCTCTCAGCACTAATTCCTTACTACTTTTTGCAAATAATCCCACACAAAATCACTGTAATTTTCAGAACAGTATATTTAATATCTTGCTTTGCTTTGGTTTCTCTAAAACAGATCTGGCAAAGAATATCTTTACAAAAACTAGCAATCTTGGTTAGTTTCATTGGAACTATGTACATCTTTAATCAGTGGTAGGGCCCATCATCTGTCTGGATGTTCTTATACATGTATTCATATTGCAGGTAATACTTGTTTCTGTGAAGACACGAAAGACTATTCCTTGAACTTATAAACACTATTGCAATATAAAGTATTTTAAAGTTCATTTTAAGGTAGCATTCTATTTATTTTGCTGAAATAAAAGCAATATTAATTTCTGATTTTTAAAAACACTTTTCAAGGTGATATTGTATTTTTATTTATATGGAGGAAGAAACAATTTTATTTTGATGGGTCTTCAGGAGTATGTTTGGGTTCGGCTTTCCCTTTCTCTAAGAGGATCAATTCAGTTCTTGCTGAAGATGAAACAATGGGCTCTGATGGTATATCACCTGAGGTTTCATTTTCTTCTTTCTCTTTGAGTGGTAAGGTTTCCTGAGCATCAAAGAAAGTTTCATTTTTGTCTGTTGGACTTTCTTCACCCTTTCCTTCTTTTGAATCAGTTTCCTTTTCTTTGCCCTCTTCCTTGCTCTTTTTTGTTGGAGATGAAAAACCTAACTTAGGAAATTTAAACCATCCTGCTTTTTCAGTTTCTTTGGCAGTATCATTGTCTAATTTGGATGAATCATCAGGTTGAACTTTCTGTTGAGCTTCAGGTTTTGACTCTGATGTTGTGTCGTCCATAGTGGGAGAAAACCCAATACTTGGAAACCAAAGTTTAAATCTACCAGATCTCTTACTATCTTTTTCATCTGTGACCTCATCAGTGTTAATTGTAAATGCCATTTCCCCTGCAGTTTCTATAGCAGATTTAGATATCTCTATTGGTTCAGAGTGACTCTCTGCAAATTCACCAGAAGACTGTATGTCAACTGTAAAGGATTTAAGTGTTGTCAGTGTTGCAGCAGAAGAGGTCCCTTCAATATATTCATAAGTTATATCCTTATCTTTATCAGATGGTTTCACTTCACTCAAACCAGCCTTTTGTGCTGCTTCTCCTGTACCTGAAAGTTGATGATCCTTATCCTCAAATATTTCACCCATACATTTTGTAGAAGATAATTTAACAGGTACATCTAAGCTCACGTGTGATTCCTGGATTTTCACTTTGAGAAGTGAAAATCCAAAACCAGCAGTTTTAACTTCTGATGGAGGAATCTCAGATTCTTTTACTATTTGAGTGGAGAAGGATTCCTGTATTTCAGCAACATCACCAAAGCCAAAGCTAGATTTACTTTCCATCTTTATTTCTTTACTTTCAGTGATTGATCCTTTAACCTGCACTGTTTCACTTGAACTAAATAGATCATCAGGCTGAAGTTTAATTTCAAGTGGTGCTGTTTGAATATCTGGCTCCTTCAGCGTTGTAATTTTAGCGATTGACTTTTGAATGCTACTGTCCATGGTGTCCATTTTCTCTTGAAGAAATTCAGCACTAAATTCCTTTGGCACTTGTTTATGCACATATATTGTTGTATCCACAAAAGAAGAGTCTGTAGATTGGAATTTACTTCCAACTTGTAGTCTCTGAATGGCAGGTTCAGACAATGTTGTAATTCTGACTTTTGATTTTTGAATATCATCTCCTTTTTCTTCAGAAAATATAGTCTTGAACTGCAATTGAGAAATATCACCATCAGCAGTATCCTTTATATCCATTGTCTCTTCTGAAGTCAGTTTTTCTCCTTCAGAAATTCTATGTGTGAACTTGAGCATTCTGAATTTGGGCATTTGGAAACTTCCTTCTGCATCTCCAAGTTTTTTATCCTGAAATTGGATTCCTGACGTTTCTCCCTCAGGTCTAACTAATGACACCTCAGTCTGCACTTTTGGTGAATCAACCTGCATTTCTCCACCCTGAGATTTACTGCGCAAGTTGGCAAATTTTGGTATCTTAAATTTAGATGCTTTCGTTTTACTTGTTTTCTCTTTCTCTTCTGCTTTCACTTCACCTTCTTTAGGCAAATCTTTTTCAAAGCCCTCAACTGGGAAATCAATGATTTCAAAGTCTTCATCAGTGATTGAAACATCTACTTTAACTTTGGAAAGAGTAACAGCAGGCTCTTCTAGGTCAGATTCAATACCGGGAACAATGGCATCACTTTTTGTGGAAGACCATCCAAACAAAGGCAAACTGAATGTTGGCATTTTGAATATACTTTCTTTTCCCTGAGAATCCTTTTTTGGTGACTTCTTTCCAGCCCCCATCTCTTCAGCTTGTCTATCAAGACTTTGCAAAGGTTCTGAGTCTGTAATAGAAGCATCAATTTTCTTTCCCACTGTAATTTCAGTTTCAGGTGGTATCTCAGCCACTGCCATAATGTCTGGTATGATTTGGGGTTGCTGAATGGTCATCTTAGTTTTAGGGATGTTTCTATCAATATCCATCTTTGGGATAGTGCCAATGAACTCAGTTTGAGAACTTTGTCCTTCTGCACCATCTTTAACTATATCAGCATACGTTTTGCGTTCCAGGTCACTAGATTTCCTGCCAATTTTTTCTAAGGACTGTAAAAAACTGCTTTTATCCATTAATTGGTCAGTGATAGACTGCTGTTCTTTCTGTACTCTAACATCCTCTTTAGGAAGCATGACTTTTTGTTCTGAGGTGTTTTTTTCACTGTCAAGTTCCCTTGAGATGGTTACAACTTCAGGAGATTTCACTTCAGCTTGTAATTCAGTAACATGAGCTTCTCCAGTGATGTCTTCAATTTCAGCACCACTTCGTTTTGCCTTTGAAGTGCGACCAAATGAAGGCATTTTGAATTTGGGCATTTTAAACCAACTCTGAGATTCCTCAGTCTGAATTTCTTCAGAAGTTCCTTCATCACTTTTAACTTGTAAGGGCTGAGTTTTTCCACCAAGTTCCTCACATTCTGTAGTCATTTGAAACTGAGAAGCATCAGATTCTGGTTTTGATAAAGTAATTCCACTGCCTGACAGATCTGAAATTTCACTTTCTGGCAGATCTGAAATTCCAAACTTTGGCATTTTCAGTTTTGGCATCCTAAACTCCTCTTCTGTACCATCAGACTTCACACTTGCACTGTCCAAACAAATGTCACCTTTGAACTCTGTTTCTAAACATTTCTGTTCAAATGAACTTTTTGTCATGGATACCTTAGTATCAGTTTTGAGTAAGCTGATATCTGGATCTGTCTGGAATGTTTTGATTTCTTTGATTTCACCTTTCAGCATTTTTACACTTATTTCTGTTTCCTCCACTTTTCTTGTAGTAAAACTGTTTTCTATGTCAGGTATTTGCACCAAAGCTCCATCACCTTCCACTACTGTATCTACTTCTGCTTTTGGTAGCTTTGTCTTAGACAGTGAGATTTTGGGCATAATTAAATGAGGTCTTTTTACTTGACTTTTTTTGGTGGCTATGTCTACATTTCCATCAGTATGAACTCCTTGATCTTCTGAAAGAGTCACTTTTGGTTCTGTGCCTGTATCAACTGATACTATACCAAGATTAGATTCTTGTAGAGGTTCTTTTATATTTGTTTTAAGGCTTGCTTCCTTTTTAGGGGACCAGCTCAATGATGGCAATTTGAATTTTGGCATTTTGAAATGTCCTTTTTCTTCTCCATCTAAACTTTCTCTCTTAGTTATCTGTCCCTTAGCTTCTGGCTCCTTAGCTGCACCATGTAAATCCTGAGTGCTTACCTCTGACTGTGTGACAGAAATATCAACAGATGGTATGCCTACTGCTGAAGTCTTCACATCAGCTCTAATAATTTGGGGCATTTTTATTTTCTGTTCCAAAACATCCTTTGTTCCACCAAGAACATCAGATTCCATTTCAAATGTTGGAGCTTCCACTGCAATATCAATAATATCCGCTGTTGTTTTCAGCTGGGGAACATCAACATCCTTGGATAGGTCAATAGCAATATCTGGAATTTTTCCTTTAAAAAATGAGATCCCAGAGTTAGTGATTTGATATTTTACTTTTTAATTTTCTTTTAACTGTAGTTTTTAATTTTAATTTCTGTTCCACTTACAAATATTTCAATCTCTCTACTCTAATTCCCAATACTTTCACTTTAGGATCCTTAATTCCTGCTACTGGTTTATCATTTCTGTCATCTACATCATCTGATTATAACTTTCATTTTAAAAACTGACATCAAGTGAAAGAACTTAAGACTTTAGGTAAACTGATTTCCGTATCTACTGTAGAAGCTTTAATTGCTGGTCTAAAATGTTCTGTTCTTGGCTTAAAATGACTTTGGTCATTTTAATACTTTTCTAATATCATTGTCAATGGTTTCTTTATCTAATGTTTCTTGTGAAATATCTTTTTCTTCCTTAGAAATAGACACTGTCATGTCATTATTCAGTAAAAGCACACAGGTATTTCAGCTTCATTTTTGGCAAACTAGAATGAAGCCTCCTAATAGTCCTTCCTACCATAGTTAGTTTTAATTAAAAAATCTATTCTTGTTTAAACTGTAAATGAGGGATCTTCTCTGCTTGTATTAATAGCAGTAGAACCATTAGATTCTTTCTTGAATTCCAACTAAGTAAAATTTGAATTTTGGCATCTTATGTTTATTTTTGTCTCATGTCTTTAATTAATTAATTTCATTTTTTTATATTACTGCTGCTTAAATCTTAGCACCTGATTATGTAATATATCTTCATATGGAAGGACAATATTTATCTCTGAACTTTGAATACTGGATTTAACATAAGGATCTTTCAGAAATTTCAGATGATCTGACATCTAAAATTTGCATCAGAAATATCTCAATCCTGCATACATTTATCTTTGAAGAGTCAGCCTTTCTCTTAGGTGTGCTAAAAATCAGAATCAATTGATACACTTTTAGCTCGTAAATTTGAATACATGTAGACAATAAAGGTTAAGTCAAAACCAGCCCAACTCACCAGAATAATATTGCTAGTAGGCAAGTTTTCACTTTTGTCAGATTTAAAAGGAGCTATTTAAATCTTTGAAAAACCAAATTAGGTACATAAAAACTTAAACTGGTGTTTATCCTATCAACATGACAGTGAGATTCCAAAATATCTATGTCAATACAGGAACTTCTGTGTCAGACTTTTCCAAACCACAGTAAGTTAATTCTGATAACTTAAGTTCCTTCACACAAACAAAACTACATCTACAGTAGATTCAGCGTGCTAAGAACAACCTGCAATCCTGGTCTTAATATTTTCTTCAGACAGAATGTCAGTTTTATAGGAAGAAAATGTTGCAAAAGAATAAACAATATCCTTAGGCTCTAAACTTTATTACATTTCTTAAGATTTTTCTAATGATCTAGAACTATTTTCAATGTTAGAATCCAACATTAATAATTCATGAAATCAGCATTGCAATCAACAGCTGCTTTGAATACTTCTGTTTCTATTAAAGGCAAGACGACTTTTTCCTTTATTGCCATATTCCCATAAGAATGGAAACTGCGAATCTCCATAGACATTAGAAATTTCCAACTTTGGCATTTTGAACTTAAATCCCCTCCACTTTCCATCTTAACCTTGCCCTCCCCCTCCCTCCCCCCAAAAAGCCAAATGGAGACAATACTTTTAAGTCAGGAGTTTTCAGTTCCATGATCACCTGGAATCTTTACATCAGATTATGAAAAACTAATGCCAACCCTGGATTCTAGTATCTTCAACTGAAATTTGGTTGATGTCCAGGTTGACTTGGGCCCCATACTTTCTGATTTTGATTATTCCATGCTGGATATCTTGAATTTGGGATGGGAATTTTCATCTCACTTCCCTCAATTATGCTTTCAGCCTCCACCACTAATATTGGCCTTGATTTTTTGAGGCAGGGGGAGGGAATCAATTTTCCTATAAGAAGGAAGATATTTGTCTCAATTTATGACAGTGAGATCTTTACTTCTGGTGACTTCAGCTTGGGCGCTTTGATGCTAAGCTTGTATTGATTCCAGACATTTTGCTTTCACCCTTCTCTTATCTCCATATCCAGGTTGGCAGCCTCAATTTCCACTTCTGGCAGTTTTTCAGCTTCAAGTTCATCAACTAGGATTTCAGATTATATGCTTGGGGTGATCTGCTTCTGTGGAAGGTAGGGAGATTCATCTCTGTGTAACATTTTCCCCCATCGTAAGGAAAATTCTTACGATGAATTTTCGTAAGAAGGGAGATGCCAACTTCTGGTGCAGTGAGCTTGGGGGGCTTCACACTAGGCAAACTTAGTCATTTGAACCTTTGAACTTGCTACCCTACCACCAAGATCAAAAACTCTCTCCTGCACAACAATCTTACCTGAAGAAGCTTGTACTTCTACACCAGGAGCTTGCAGCTCCACAGTGACTGGGACCCATGGAATCTTTACTTCAAGGGCTGCTATTCTGCTGTCGTCCTCAAATTCATCTGTCTGAAGCTGGGATTTTGTGCTGAGCTCAACTTTTGGAAGAGAGGTGTGTACATCAGGCATGCTGGCATCAGAATCTATTTTGGGGCCCTTGATATCAGATTTGGAGAATCCCATACTGGGCATCTTGAATTTTGGCATTTGTATTTTCATCCTGACTTTTTCACGACTATCTTCTGCTTCTGCCACTTTGCTGGCAGCCTCAGAATCAGGCAGCTCAGCTTTAGCTTTAGGAAGGGAGACATCCCCATCAACCTTTGGAAGGGAGATGCCAACTTCTGGTGCAGTGAGCTTGAGGGGCTTCACACTAGGCAAATTCACCCGAGGAGTTTTGATCTTGCCTTTCTCTTCAACTTCCACATCTAGGATTGGGGCCTCCCTGTTCATTTCTGGAACAGTAATGTCAGCTTCAAGCTCTGAAGAAGGCAAAGTGATTTCCATTTTAAGTCCTGTTTTGGGAAGGCCTCCTTCCATGGAAGGTATGGTAACTTCTCCATCTGAAAAACCTTTGGAGAATCCCAGACTGGGCATCTTGAACTTTGGCATGTGTATTTTCAGTCCTCCCCCATCGATGGTGCCTTCAGCCTCTGGCAATTTTACGGCCGCTATACCTTCAGTCACTTCAAATTTTCCTTTTGGAAGGGTGACGTCAGTCTCAACCTTTGGCAAGGAGATCCCAACTTCTGGCCCTCTGAGCTTGGGGACCTTGACGCTAGGCATCTTCACTTCAAGCATTTTGATTTTGCCCTTATCTTCAATCTCCACGTCCAAGCTAGGGGCATCTCCCTCCACGTGTGGAAGCTTAAGATCACTCTCAAACTCTGCAGAGGGCAGGGTCACTTCTGCTTTCAATTCTGTCTTGGGCAGCTCTGCTTCCACAGAAGGAACACTGATTTCTGCCTCTGGGATACCTTTCCCTTTGGGCAGTGAAATTCCAAATTTGGGCATATGGAACTTGGGCATTTGGAATTTCTTATCCCCGCTTTCTACCTTCACATCAGGGCAATGCACAGAAACCGTTCTGGTTGGAGCCTCTATGTCTACTTCAGGAGCTTTCAGTTCCAGGCTGGCTGATCCTGTGGGAATCTTTCCTTCAGGAGCTGAAATGGTAATATCTGNCTTAGGCATACTGACATCCACGTCGACTTTGGGACCTTTGAGGTCTGGTTTGGAGAATCCCATACTGGGCATCTTGAACTTTGGCATGTGCATCTTCAGTCCTCCCCCGTCAATGGTGCCTTCAGCCTTTATGGCTCCTGCACCTTCAGACACTTCTACTTTTCCTTTGGGAAGGGTGACGTCAGTCTCAACCTTTGGCAACGAGACTCCTGCTTCTGGTGCTTTAAGTTTGGCGACTTTGACACTAGGCATCTTCAGTGAAGGCATTTTGATTTTGCCCTTCTCTCCAATCTCAATATCCAGACTGGGGGCCTCGATCTGCACGTCTGTCAACTTCATGTCAGCTTCAATCTCTGCAGTTGTGAGTTCCGTTTTCAGTGCAGTTTTGGGGAAGTCTGCTTCCATGGAAGATACGGAGAGTTCTCCCTGTGGAATACCTTTCTGCTTGGGAAGTGATATCCCAAACTTGGGCATTTGTAATTTTAACATTTTGAACTTATTCTCGTCATCTTCCAGTGTAATGGCTGAGCCATCTGCAGGAATTTCATCTGATGTAATATTTGTTTCTTGATCTGTTGTTTTCAATTCCAAAATTCCCTGACGTGCTTTTGACTTTATGTCTAATTCTGAGATGTTTATATCAGCAGTAATTTCTTCCATCTTAAGGTCAGGTTTAGCAGCCTTATGGTCAGCTTTGGGAAGGGATAAATCCATTTTAGGTATTTTGATGGGACTTTCAATTTGTGGTAATGCATACTTGCTAGCAATATTTGGTTCTTTTCCTTTTTCCTTTTTCTGATATTGGGTTTCAGTTTGTACTTTTAAATCTTTTTGCTTTTTCTTCCTCATTTTTGGAATATTTTGTGAAACTTTGATCTGAGAGTCTGCAATATCTTTTGCTTGAATAACTGCTGTTTTCATCTGTGTTGTTGCAACTGTAGGTTCTTGTTTTGCAAATTCTAAATTGGGTTTTAATTTCTTTTCTTTGGATTTTGTAATAGTTAGTTCAACATCAGGGTATTTTCTTGTATGTTGTGGAAGTGGAAATACTGTTTCTGATACACCTCTTTTTGGCTCTTTTTCTTTTGTTTTTCTGTCTCCATCTAATGGAGTATACTCTCTTGTCATTGTCTCTGAGAGTTCCACTGTAGTATCATTCTCATATTCTTTGAATGGATTTATTTCATATGGTTCTTGTTTTTTTTGCATCTTAAATCCAATAGTTGGAAACTTTAGTTTCTTTTGGCTTTGTTTTTTCATTTTTCCATGAATTTCTTCTGGCTGGAATTGTGATTCTGTATCTGTGCTTGTTGGAGAAACATCTGGAATTCCATGTTCATATGCATCTGATGTACTTCGAGATCTTCTGTGTCCCAAAATCTTCTTTCCCTTAATGGACTGGAATTTTGGCCATGAGAGTCTATCCTTTTTGGTTCTTTTTTGTCTTCCCACTCTTTGTTTTACAATTAAGTTTGTTCTATCTTCTTCCGAGATTGTCTTCTCAGATATTTCCATTGTATCCATTCCCTGGAGAGAAAAATTCTGAAATGAATATGTTTGTTTTTTTAAAAAATGTATATGGAGTATAATTTATATCATTTTTTTAATTACAAGGTTTATAATATGCTATAATCAACTCCCCAAATATAAATCTGCACTTCTGGTTGAATGGGCTGTATTCCCCTGGGTAATGGGAGAGCTTGAAGCTCCTAAGCTTTGGCGATGCACTTCCTTATCCACCGGCCTGTGGTCGATGGCAACACCGTGTTACCCATCGAAGATGTTTGGAATGATACAAACAGGGATTCTGTTTTTCGAAGAGGAGCTGTTCTCTTAATGTATATGAGGATGGCCCTCCTAATGTCCAAGGGATGCCATTTCTTCTCCAGGGCATGAGTTGGGCCCAGGCAGAAGTCTGGCAATATTATTTCCTGAGCCCTGTGGAACCAGGAATTCACCCTGGGAACAAAGGAGAGGTCCAACCATAGAACCATCCTGTTCAAATGAAAGATTCAAAGGTCCTCTTCTACTGAGAGGAATGCCAATTCAGAGATTCATCTGGCCAAAGTGATGGCCACGAGGAAGGTGACCTTGAAGGTTAGGAAGTGCAGACTGGCTGTCCTCAGCAGCTTGAAAGGCACAGAGGTGAAGGCCTGCCTTGGGCAGGTGCCAGATATACCTATGTACCATAGGAGGTTTTAGTTTAGATGCACCTCTAATAAAACTGCGCATGATTGGGTGTTGAGCGAGGGACTCCGGATCCCCACATTCTAGCACTGTGGACAGAGCAGCCACTTTTCTGCAAATGGTGTTAGGGGAACAGGCCTTTATCCAGCCTGTAGGAAATCTAGCACCTGTGAAACTGATACCAAGGTGGGGTCAATGTGACCTTTGGAGCACCATCTACAAAATGCTCTCCAGGTTGAATCATAGATCCTGTTAGGTGATGGCCTTTTGGAGGCCTGAATTGTCTGTATCACCTTCATGGAGAATTTATCCTTCCTCAGGATACTCCTCTCAAATGCCAGATAGTCAGCTGGAGCCACTGTGGCTGAGGGAGATTTTGTCCTGAGGAATCCTCCTGGGTCAGGATACTGAGAGGCTGACCAGATCTGTGTACCATAGGCATGGGTAGGGTGGGGAAACTTTTAAAAGTCCTAAAATTATTTTACTAACCGGTAGATTTTCAAGATGTACAGCTTAATCTGTGGTATAATTCAAGAACACTATGTTACCTGACTTAATTTTTCCTTTTTGGACTGTGTTGCAGAACGTACTGCTTCCAGCTCATCTTTCCCAAGAAGTTTTCTTTTAAGATTGAACTGTACTTTGTATGGTTCAGAGTACTGTAATATCTTAAGTGCATCTTCATATTTGATATTATCAAAAAAGATTGTGGCACTCAAAAGCTGGTCACCTGGAAAACAGAAACAAGTCTTTCAGACTATCAGATAAACCCCACAGTTCCTTCTCTAAATTTGCAAAGTGTACCATTTTTTATTCACTTTTTAAAAGTATATACAGATTGTCCTCAATTTACAAGTGTAATTAACCCTGGAACTATAGTTGTAAATTATACTGGTTGTTAAGCAGGTTATCAAGTGACCATGCCCAACAGTCTTTTCTGTTGTGGTCATTAAGTGAACATGGCAGTCATAAAGTGAACACTGCCATTGGCAAAAAGCAGTGATGGAATTGCAGGATGTTGCAAATCGCCATAAATACAGGCCAGTTGCTGAGCATTCAAGAGGCAATCACATGACCGAGGGGGGAGGGCAACCATCAGACCTTCGAATCCAAGTCATATGTACCTTTTTGGGAGTCCATTATAACTTTGATCTGGTCATAAATCGAGACTACATGTACTATTTTATCCTGCCCTGCAGCTTGTTCATCGCTCAATAGTTATGCATACTTTTAAAAAAGTACTGTATGGTTATTACTTTTTTAATGTATGCTTTAAAGATTAGACCATTTTCTTAGTTAATGGTTTTAAGAGAAAATATAAATATAATACAAAAGCAATACTGTACCTTCTTTTAGACTAAATAGGTTTGATGCTGGGGACTCCTTGAGCACTTTCTTCACAAATATGCCTTCGGCTCCTCCACCAGCGACACTGAATCCACTTGCTCCAGATTCCACTTCGGTTTGTAATGTCACTTCCATAGATTCCTAGTTGCCCCAAAAGGTATGCTATTAAATCTCATCTCTAAATTAATTCATTCTTCAATTCATTTATATCATGATGTCACTCACATTGTCATTAATCACTTGATCTGTACTACATTGCCAGAAAAAGCACATATTAAATTTACTAAAGAGCCACAAACCTTTCCTGGCACCAAAAGACAAGCAAAATTATAAAATAGATAACAAGTCTTTTTAGAGATTAGATTTATTATCAGCTGGATGACTAATGTAAATAATCCTATATCACAAGATCAAAATGTAGGATTTGACAAGAAAGTATCAATATTTCTTGATCCATGATAGGCAGATAAAGAGTTTTTAGAGGAAATAAACATCTCTCTGGTATTTTTGGAATGGAAAGTAATTTTAAATGAGAATTAAACAGTCAGCAATGATAAAATATCTAACCAGATAAAAGCTTCCATCTAAAATGTCTACACTTAATATCATACATAAGTATGATTATTTTTCAAAAGCCACATGTTCCTGAAGAACCCTCTCCCACCAAATATTGATCTTCATTCCTCTGGGTCTTATGAGAAGTCACCAGCAACTCATAAAATTATAAAATATTAACAGATAATCAGAGTTGGAAGGGACCTTGTAGGTTGTCTAGTCCAATCTGCCCCCCACCCAAGCGGGAGACCCTACACCATTTCTGACAAATGGCAGTCCAATCTCTTCTTCAAAGTCTCAAGTGATGGCATTCCCACAACTTCCAAGGGCAAGCTGTTCCATTGGTTGATTGTTCTCACTGTCAGAAAGTTTCTCCTTATTTCCAGGTTAAATCTCTCCTTGTTCAGTTGCCATCCATTATTCCTTGTCTGGCCTATAGATGCTTTAGGAAATAGCTTGACCCCTTCCTCCCTGTGACAGCCCCTCAAAATTGGAAGACCGCTATCATGTCTCCCCTGGTCATTCTCTTTGCTAGACGAGCCAAGCCCAGTTCCTGTAACCATTCATTGTATGTTTTAGTCTTCAGTCCCCTAATCATTCTGGTTGCTCTTCTCTGTACTTTTTCTGGAGTCTCAACATCTTTTTTATAATGTGGTGAACAAAACTGGATGCAGTACTCTAGGTGTGGTCTTACTAAGGCTTTATAGTATTAATACTTCCTTTGATCTTGATTGTATCCCTCTGTTAATACTGTATATTCATTCAAAAGGATTGTATTGATTTGCCTTCTCTTCCATGTAATAAGCTTTTAGGTACCTGCATTACTGTTTAGTTTTGTCCCCTCACCCCTGCTAATTATACTCAGCTCCTTGGTTTCTTTATTCATTTTTCATACAGCTTTCCAGGCTTTCCATTGTTTTCTAGTCTGACACTTTTTCTCTCAACCTATTCCAGTTTCTCCATATCCTTTTATTTTGGGTGGGGGGGAGCAGTGGTGGTATTCTACCAGTTTGGCCCTGTTCTGGCGTTGTGATAGCGCTGAAGATCAGCCGAGGCTGAACCGGTTCTCTGAGGAGCTGCTGTTGGGCCCACCTGTCTGCCTGGGCTCCCATACTGACCTTTATTCCCATGCTTTTGGAGCACAGCTGCTTTGCACGGCACAACAGATTGCTGCACATCAGCTGCTGAAGCGACAGCTACTGAGTTGGAACACCTCTGTGCCTGTGCAAAGTGCAGGTTTGGCGCGTGCACATGCACAAAGTGTGTGAGTATGCACAAAGCACGCCCACCAAGCCATGCCAACGAACCAGTGAATAAACTTTTTTGAAACGCACCACCGGGGGGAAGGACATATGGTCAACGATATATTAGTTCCTGTAATTTAAATGCAATACTTCTGCTAAAGCACTAAAACAGAATAAGACTGCATTGAGCATTTTAGCAGTTGTATAATTCTGCTTGTTCAGCTAGTACTATAAATCTTTCTCACACTTCTTAATTTTAGTACTTAATTCTAAAAAATAGTAGGGTAATATTGTCTACTTAAAAACATAACATTAATGGCTATAATTTGACTTCAGCCACTTGGAAATCCAGTTTATTTACATAGGTATTCAATTGAAAGTAAATCAGGTATCAAAGGAACTTGAATAAAATGTTGTGGAAAAATGTGCATACTAATCTTCCCACAGAATTTGATTCCCAGCCCTGCATTATTTCAAATAGATCAGTGCCAGAAAACAACAAGTGGCCTACTGGGCTTAATCACACATGCTAAGATATAAATTGTGACTGGAGAACCCAAATTTCAAAGTGTTTAAAAGGACTTGTTTAATTGTTCAAAGGCCAGCTAGTTTACCAACTTGAATTAAAGAGCTTTTATGCTACCAAATAGTCTCTAGATAGGTTTGGGGGAAAATTATGTTCTACATTTGTCTCCTTTAAAACAGAACAAAAACAGAAATGTTTCTCTGACAACTACAGGTAGTCCTCAACTTATGACCACAATAGAACCAACATTTCTGTTGCTAAGTAAGTTTTGTTAAGTTGTTAAGTGAGTTTTGCATAATTTTTATGACCTTTCTTGCCACAGTTGTTAAGTGAATTACTGCAGTTGTAAAATTAATAACATGGTTGTTAAGTAAATCTGGCTTCCCCATTGATTTTGCCAGAATGTCAAAAAAGGTGATCACATGATCTCAGCATACTGCAACCATTATAAATATGAGTCAGTTGCCCAGCACCCAGATTTTAATTGCATGACTGTGGGGATGCTGCAATGGTCATAAGTATGAAAAACTGTCATAAGTAACTTTTTTCAGTGCCATTGTAACTTTGAATGATCACTAAACAAATGGTTGTAAGTCGAGGTCTACCTGTTTAATTGTAGTGTAGTGAATTGGCAAAGGGAATATATGCAGAATTTCCAGCAGGATTATTGGCATTTATCAGGAATGATATCCCTTCTTGGAACAGGACTGCATCTGTAGCAAATCAGTTGTTTACCAGTTTGGATAGTTCCAATCACTTATTCGATGAAAATGACCAATTCTAGCTGTAGTAGTGCTTTCAGTGCTGATTGGGCCAACCATTTGCTGTGAATGTGTTCAGGGCTGTGTGAGCTAAAGCATTAATAAAATGCATAATGTGATAGTGGATGCAGAATTCATACAACTTGCTTATTTTAAAATTATGTTTGAGTGTAAGAATATTAGTGTAATTATGTAGTAGTGTAGTGACATTTCAGTTTTAGAAGTTCACTTCAATTACAAAAAGTGACTAAGTGAAAAGTTCACATTGTTTAACATCTATACCTAATGCAAATAAAAAAAATCAATTGTTATTAATGAGACCCAGGATTTTCAAGAATTTTAGCACAGTGCTTTCCTATATTGAAAGTCACACCTGAAGCCTAACAGGTACTTAATCTCACCTGTGAATCACTCATTTTGAAGGTGGAGTCTCTTCTTTGTCTATTCTCTATATCTTGCTGAAGCTGGAAATAAACATGCAATCTTTAATGCTCCACCTCACAAAAGCAGGTAACATATGAACAGGCTTTAGATATTTCTAGAACTTGACATGGTTAATTGCCTTTTTTCCAATTAACTGCCTTACATTTGGCTTCCAGCACCAGAGAGGGCAGGGAAGAAGCAGCCGAGCTGCTGCTGCCTTTCATTGGGGGACGTGGAGCAAGATGGAACTCCTCTTGCCGTCTCTTCTCCCCCCCCACGCCAGGCACAGCAGGGCTTCCTGCTCCTCACTTTCACTGTAATTTGAGAGTATGGCAGGTGGGGAAAGGTGGGGTGGGAGAGGAAGGGTATTCCAGACTCCAGGGCCTACTGGCTTCTTCCCAGCAGCTCTTGCTCTGCCTTTTGGTGTCAGTGGTCAAAGATCAGGTTTTTGTGGGCAGAAGAGTTTGCCAGCACCGGCCAGATGCCCTTGTTTTCCCCAAGCATTTTTTGCTGACTTAATTTTCAACTCCTACTTAATTTTCAACAAGCATTTTTTGCCTACTTAATTTTCAACTCCATCACATTTCTCCATCACATTTCTTGCCATCACGTGCAGGGAAACAAAACTTTGTGGGAGGTAAAAATATCAATCTATTTCAGCTTCTCACGAATGAAAAAAATATCATGAAATTGGAATCGATTGATTTTTTTTTTTAGTCCCACAAACTTTTCCTGCAAACAATAGCAAAAAACGTGATGGAGCTGAAAATCAGGTAGGGAAAGCAATGCTTGGGTAAAACGAGGGCATCTGGCTGGTGGTGGGTGGGGCAAGTGGTGGAATCATGGTGGAAAAAAATGAAGCTGCCCATTAACAGCCAGGACCACCCCAATAAACAAGCAACAGCCGCAATGGCTCCACTGCACTTTGCTCCTCCTGCTGGGAAGTGCGCCCAGCCGTATGTGGCCTTTCCTCAAATGGGCTGTCTGTGTGCACATGGGGCACTTGGAGAAAGAGAGCAAGAGACCTCTCCAATCTGTTTTTATGTGTGTGTGTGAGAGAGAAAGAGAGGGAGGGAGCAGTCCGTGCTTACCAAGGCACACAAACTTCTGGCAGTGGCAGGG
The DNA here is from genome assembly GCA_004320025.1 of Laticauda laticaudata. Lineage (NCBI taxonomy): Eukaryota > Metazoa > Chordata > Lepidosauria > Squamata > Elapidae > Laticauda > Laticauda laticaudata. The sequence continues at coordinate 17,906 of BHFT01006695.1, forward strand.
GTGGCTTCTGAACAGCATGATCTCCCCCACTACTCAGTCAGCCAAGTCCACCTGACCTACTCCCTGAATCTCTCCACCCTCAAGCAGTGGCAGGCTCTGTGGGACAACAGGGTCTCTCATTTTTCCCAAGGCGCAGTGTATGACAGCTGCCTCTGCTTGTCTGCTTGCAAGTGGCGATCTTCTCTGCGTCTCTCATGGTGTGGGCACCATGCATCACTTGTTCTGGCAAGCTGGATGTGCGTGTAAAGGGCTTAGCTCCACAGTGCTTCCTCGCTCAGTTGAAAACTTCATTCAGCCTTCCGGAGTTTGCTGCACCAGAGCAAAAATGATCCCTGCGGACCCCGCCAATGCTTGAGCAGGGAGGATGACGTTGAGGAGAAAAATCGTGAGGTTTTGCACCAGGCGACTGGCCCTGCAGTGGCAGCTTGAATGGCCCAACTAAAGTTGTGGTTACCCCAAATCGCCAATGTTGGCCTTGATGACTTACTTGAAAGGCCTTTTGATACTCTTCCACAGCTCCTTTTCGATCTCACCCGCTTTCAGGATGATGGGCCCTCGCACCATGTACTCCACTGCCTTGACCGGCTAGTTCGTAGATTCCAATATGAGGATCTTCTCACATGGTGCCTTCTTTAAGGCCCTGTCCCACTGCACTTATGGATGCAAAGAGGATGTAAAACGTTAAAAAAAGCTTGCCATCCGTTGGAAGAAATGCTATGCATCCGTTGTGTACTCATTGCATACGTGTTTCATACGCTCTATCCCTCGAGCTCCATCCACTGCGATTTCATCCGCGCAAGAAGTTTTGAGCTGCACAAAACTTTGTTGAACGGATGAACTTTCGCCGCGTACGATGTACATCTGCGACATATATGGGCAAAAACGTTCTATGTCCATTATCATCCGTCAAACGTCTGCTGTATCCTCTGACCAATCCCCTCAATTCACATCCGCTGCAGCTGAAAACGAAAGAGGGAGGAAATGAAAGGTACACGGAAGTCTTACACAATGTTCTAGCCACAGAATAGAAAGGATGTAAGTGTATGCATCTCGTATATAGGATTAAAACGGACAAAACGTTTGTATCTGGGATGTATCTCGGATATTTAGGATGTCTGCAGTATGTCTAGAGTATGTAGAAGGACATCTAGCGGACTACCGATATTTCCTATAAAAAGGGGAGAAAATCATCTGGATATCAGTATGAGTCCAGCAGCCGTGGTCCTCTTCACCCTTGGTCTTGGTCTTCAACATCATCAATTTGTTCTCCACCATGGATCATGACACAGTCCGTATGATAGCTGTGATCATTCATCACCAGAACCAAAACCTGTTCAGACTGTTTCACCTTTTATACAGAAGGAGAAGAAGGAGACATCCAGAGCTGTGTGGGTCTGAGGATGGATCGTGAGAAGAATGGAGTTTGGACTGTATGAGACCAGTTGATGGTGGAGCTGAGGAATGAAGACCCTCATGCATTCCATCACTTCATGAGGATGCCACCAGCCATGTTTGACGAAATTGTAGAGCGTCTGAGCCCAGGTTGACCAAGCCTAGCATCAACTTCCGTCCAACCTGGACCCTGGACTGAAGGTGGCACTGACTCTGCGGCACCTGGCCTCTGAAACCACATACAAAAATGTAGTATGCCTGGAGGGTGCCACACACAGCATCAGCAAAGTGGTCAGAGAAATGGTGCAGGCCATCATCGAAGAATACGTGGAGGAGCTCCTTAAGTGCCCCACCACTGAACAAGGCTGGAGGAAACTTGCAGAAGAGTGATATCAGAGGTGGAACTTTCCCACACCGTTGGAGCCATAGATGGGAAGCACGTGGCCTGCAAAGCTCCAACCAACTCAGGGTCCAACTTATTTAACTACAAGGGCTTCTTCAGTATCATCCTCTTTGTCATGGTTGATGATGACTACAAGTTCATCTACATCGATGCTTCAGGCAACGGGTCAGCTTCAGATGGCCAGGTATACAACGCTAGTGACCTCAAGGATGGGCTGGAATGCAACCTCATCATGGGTTTTCCAGATCCAGACCCCCTACCCAATGACACACAAGATGTGCCCTACTTCATCATTGGATGTGACGCCTTCTCCCTCAGAACCTACCTCATGAAGCCCTACACTTCAAGATACCTCACCCGTGAAGAGAGGATCTTCAACTACAGACTGTCCAGGCAAGACAGGTGGTGGAGAACGCCTTTTGGAATCCTGGCCAACAGGTTCCAGATACTTCTCACCACCATGCAGCATCACCCAGAGATTGTGAGGGGCATCGTGAAGCTTGTTGCATCCTGCACAATCTCATGCGCACCCACTACTCAGTGTTGCAGAACAGACTTGTGGACCGTCAACAAGGGAATGGGGACATGGAGCCTGGTGAATGGAGGCAAGGATGAAACCTGATCGACACTGTGGATGTACAAGGCACCAACAGAGCTTCACGTGGAGGGAAGAAGCAGCGCAACCTCCTGAGAACACTGGTGCAACTCCCCAGCTGGAGCAGTGGAGTGGCAAGACAGGATGATAGATGATTAATGGATGCTTCCTTGACCTGTCGCATAACACTGATGAGATTGTGCCATGTATGTTGAGTTGTCCTACAATGAATAGGGCATTAATAAAGAGCTTTGGTTTATTTTGAAATGTGTTGATCATTGAAAAATTGTTATTGATAAAAAAGGTCATATTGTGGCAGCTGGATGGGGGACCACACAGTCCCACTATGTTGCACTGGAGATTTATCTATCCTCAACTATCCTTATCTATCCCACAAGCATGCAAAGTCTTAACCATTTGTTAAAGGTTTCACCAACACTTTACTAAGATAAAAAAATGAACCAAGTGTCTTAAGCAAAGATAACCTTTATTAACTTTCTCAGGTAAACTTTATGACTTTATTCAATAAGCAAAATGAACCAAGTACATGAATTAAGCAAAGATAAACTTAACAAGTAAACAACTCAGTCTCTGACACTATTCTCAGTCACTCTGAGTCATGTCCATGGTCTCAGCTGTTAAGCGGGCAGGGACTGTGGAGGTGGCTGTGGCTTGAGTGCTGGTCTGAGGCACCATTGGGGTGCTTGGCCCCGAGGGTACAACAGGGGATGGTGTGTTCAGGAAGCTGTCCAAGAGCTGACTCAGTCCCGTGAGGTTGAGAGGCTCTCATCAAGGACTTGAGATGTGAGGCCAAGACTGATGACAGATTGTCCGTTGGCGGGCTTGGCTATGGGTGGAGGAAGGAGGAGTGTAGTGGGGCTGTCTGGTCTGCAGCTGGGTGAGGATGGAGTCTGTGACATGCGATGTACCTGGGCTGGACTGGGAAGGTCTGTTTTTGCTGTGGGAAGTCCTGGTAGTTGTAGCCTTTGTAGGTGAGGGGCTGTTGAAAGCCATGGAAGGGCTATGACATCACCTGGGGTGGAGGAGCAGACCTGGACTGGGTAGGAGCAGCTTCAGCTGGGCCTTGAGGGTTGTGCAGAAGTGCTGTTATCTTCTCCTTATCACCTGGTACTGGGCCTCGGGCAAGTCCCTGAGGGTGTGGCTCACGAAGGTGATGAAGGTGTGGCGGCCGAGGATGCTCTGTCCAAGTGGACAACTGAGAGAGAAGTTCTGTGCTGGTCTTCATTGTACCCTGATCTCCAACAGCACACTGTGGTTCTGGCCCTCCAGTCTGCCTCTCTGCCTGCATCCTCTGGAGCTGGGATGGGGGTGGGTTGGCCTCTGGTGACTGCTGCTTCTGCTCCATTTGTGACAGGGGATCCTCCAAGTCCGTTGGCATGGGGAGTGCAGCTGTCAGGGGGTCTCTGCCATGGGGCCTCTGAAGACACCTGCCTGGACAGGCTTGCTGGCTCTTGGCTGGAAGAGGACTGGCTGTCTGCGGGCTGTCTGAGGGAGAGGGGTCTCAGAGGGGCTGCTCCTCTGTGGCGGATCTCACCCTCCAGGAAACTGCACTTGGCCATGACGTACATCTCCTGGTCAGCGAGCTTGCCAGCGGCCTGCCCAGATTTCTTGAGGTGTAGCTTGCCATACCAGATATGCATGTGCTTCCACCATCCAGGAGTACATCTGCAGTGTACCCAGGCTCTCTGCCTTGTCCTCTCAAGCTGCCTGCTTCTTCTTGGTGTCCCGATACAGTCTGTGGCCCTTTTCTCCAGAGGTACTCATTCTCCCTCAGCCATTCCAGCACCTCATCCTCATGCTCCTCGGAAACGGTGTACTCTTTCCTCTCTCCCTTCCCTTCCCTTGCCTCTTCCTCCCTCTGGCAGGGCCTTCAGCAGGGTCTTCAGGGCTTGAGCAGCAGGGCCTTCAGGGGCTGGAGCAGCAGGGCCTTCAGGGGCTTGAACAGCAGGGCCTCCAGCAGCAGGGCTTTGAGGCTTGGGGCTGGTCCCACTGCAGCAGCAGCAGCAGCAGGTTCAGAGTCAGTGCCAGGGGGTGGGATGCTGGTTTCTGTCCTTCTTGCCAGGGCTGGAACGAGTAGGCACAGGCTTCCTCTTTTTCCATGAACCATGGTGTTCCTCCTAGATGTATGTGGCAGCACATCTTTCCCCTGAATGCTGACTGCATGCGTGCTGCATCCTTTTATATTCGCAGAACTGATGCAATTCATACTCCCGCATGCGCAGTGAACGCTTTGCATCTCATATACATCCGCGTGGCATCTGCTTTGCTTCCTATAGGCGTCCATGATGCATCCGCTTCATCCGCTATGCATCCGCCCCTTCTGCTATGCATCCGCTTCGCAATTCTCCCCCGGAAGCTCTTCGGATGTGTCATCCGCTTCCATCTGCTGTCATCCGTTAGGCTTCCTATGAACATTTCTTAACATCCCCTCTACATACTACCCACGTCCGTTCTTTTCCATTCTTTTCCGTTCTGTTTATGCAAATTTTTGCCACTTTTTGGAGTGGATGAAAACGGATGGAGCCACCCCCGAAATTTTGCTCGTCCGCTGTGTTCTTTATGCATACGTTTTGCGTCCGTCGGCCAGTGGGACCTAGCCTTTAGCTGCAGGGTGGGGGCCCTGGCTACAGGGCTGCTCCAACCAGCCAGCCCAAGCCGGGCTGGGAGCTCCATCTCCACCAGCAGCTGGGTGATGGGGCATTGATCAGCCACACAGTTCTTTGCCAATGGCCAGCCAGGTGAGGAAACGCATGGCATTGGCTCTGCGCTTGGAGAAACAAGGGGGAGTTTTGTGACAGCAGCTTCCCTGCTTAGCGTCAACAAGCAATGCATGGTGCCCACACCAGCATCCCAAGAGAAACAGAGAAGATTGACGCTTGCAAGCAGACAAGCAGAGGTAGCAAGCATATGCCGTGCCATGAGAAAAATGAAAGGCCTGTTGTCCCACAGAGCCTGCTGCCGCTTAAGGTGGAAGGGCGAGGAGAACAGTGAGATTCTGGGAATAGGTCAGGTGGAGCTGGCTGACTGTGGAGGGGGGATCATGCTTCCCAGAAGCCACCCCCACTGCTGCCTCCCCCTCACACACAGAAAGAGGTTGGAGAACTGGGAGGGGAGGGACCAGGCGAGGTGCCCCTTGACGTGAATGATGGTGAGTTGGCCACACCACCCAGTTACATGACCACCCCCAGCCACATCCCCCCCCAGCTGGTCAGAGCAGAGAACCAGTTGTTAAATTATTTGAATCCCACCACTGAGCCCAGGTGATGCAGTGGTTAGAATGCAATATTGCAGGCTAACTCTGTCAACAATCTGGAGTTCGATCTTGATGGGGCTCAAAGTTGACTCAGCCTTCCATCCTTCTGAAGTTGAGGATCCAGATTGTTGGGGGAAATATGCAAATAATGCTGACATTGTAAATCACCCAAAGAGTGATTTCACCATCAGCAACTTTGTGCAAGTGCACACACAATGTTAACTTAATTCCTGCTCTTCATGTTGAGAATTTGATATGTAAGTACAGTCATCTGCCTTTTTACTTTCAAAGCTGGGAGTTTCAGTACCTTCTATCTTTCCCTGCGGCTGTACTTTGGATAAGAATTATTTTTCCTTTAAAAAGAGAGCTATGCTGGCTGGAGAATTCTGGTAGTTGAAGTCCACAAGTCTTAAAGTTGCCAAGTTTGGAGACCTCTGTTCTAAATTTACTTTTTTTTTTTTAAAAAAAGGCTATTTTTTCATTACATTAAGCAACCTTGCAGTTTTCCTTTTCATTTCTAGATCTTGCATCAGATTCAAATGATAAAAAGTGATGGCACAGCATTTTTCCAGGATACTCGTGCAGATTATACAGGGCAGGAAAAAATGGGTGCCCCTTTAGCCAACCAACATTAATTTTGTGTTTAACTTTAAGGGGCTAAGGAAGGCATAATAACTCTGTCAATGGCTCCAAAGACTTACAGCTTGTTCCCGTAACTAAAACGTATACTAGGAACTTTTTCATTTTGAGTCTTACCTTTTTGTTAAAATATTCATCTTCTATACAATATTCATACACTGGAGAAGATCCTTGTGGCCTTGGTCTTATACTTTCAGTTGTCACTTCACTGATCTATAGAAATGGAGAAATAGCATTAGCTTGCCCTTATTTCCTGAATTTGCTTTCCTACTAATTTCATGGGCTTAAAAAAATATTATTGTGAGGAAAAAAAGGTGGATTATACCTTTCTTTAGTTTGATCCAGCAGGATACTGAATAATACCAAATTCTTATTAAATTAGCCAAATGGGTATAATACAAGTAGTCCTCACAACAATGATAATTGGAACTGGAATTTCTATTGTTAAGTGATGTGGTTATAACCATAATGTCACTTAAAGACTAAAATTCTGGTACTTCCCATTGTCATTAAGTGAATCACCATGGGTGATTAAGCAAGAACATCACTTGGCCTTCATTTATGACCTCCTGCCAGCTTTCCATTAATCTGCTGATAAGAAGTTAGCCAAATGGTTGCAAATAGCGATCATATGATGTTAGGATGTTGTGGCATTGTAATTGTGAGCTAGGAGCTGATTATGATTGCATGCCTGCAGGGACACTGCAACCAACGTAAGTATGAGAAGTGGACACAAGTACTACTTGTCCAGCACCACTGTAAGTTCAAACACTTTCTGAACAAGTGATCATTAAATGTATCCTGTATCTCCTTTAGATACTCTACTACAGGGGTGTCAAACTCGCAGCCCACAGGCCGGATGCGTTATGCACTGGCCACCCACACCCCCATTTTAGCAAAGGGGAAAAATGATACATTACGTGTTGATGTGACGCTGTGAGTTTGACACCCCTGCTCTACTAACATGTCCCATGGATTTTTTTTGTTTTAGAAGGCTCTAATTTAGTTTAACTTGTGACTAAAGTTGTTCAGGTTCAAGTTAATAAAAACTGAATAATGATTTCTGAATAGTTTCAGTATTATTCTGTTAAAATCAAATGTAAATCATAACCCATTAAAACTGTTATAATCATGGCATAATTGAATATACTTAACTGCATATTTAATACTTATCAGCTTTAAACATTTGCTTCAAACAAATAACTTTGTTTTAAATATCTATTCTCTTGCTGGGTTGAGTGGAAGCTTTCAAAAGCAGATTTTGATTAAATTCAGGAAGAAGAATCGTTTAATTTGGTTTGTTGTTTGATTAGATGAAGCTTGATTTCTTGCTGTGAGGTTATATTGTAAAGGAAATGAAGTTTTGCAATTCCCAATTAAAATTAATAGAGCAATCTGGATTACTTACCGAATCATCTTCTGCATCAGCCTCACCATCTGCCTCTGTATCTTCAGGTCTCAGCTGTCTACCTGATGCTGGAATTATTTTTAAAAAAGCATCAAAATTTTGCATCCATTAGCAGTAAAAAAATGTATAGCTTGAAGTTTTGCTGATCTAGTAGTAGCTGTTAAGACATCTAGTTCTGCCCTCCAATGGATATTTAATGGATGTGTATCAATGAATTTTCATATAAAATATGTCTCTAATCAATAGTTCATGGGACATAAATAAGCATTATGAAGTAGCAAAATAGAGAAGACTCATCTTATAGATCTCTCTTGGTTTGGCTTGATTAGACTATACTTATCACTGAATTCCTTATTCAAAATTTAGGCAATAAATGATGAGTTGCATTTTCAATAGGAAGCATGTAAGGATTATTTCCAAAAATTAATAACAGACCAAGTTTATTTTTTAAAAATCATCCTGCTGTTTCCTCTTTTGTGTAAGAAAACTCATAGTTAAATCTTGTACAACATCATTAAAGCTATATATTCAAACAAACTGGATTTATTCTGCAACCTGAGAATCTATATTTGATGATGATGGCATGTAAATACAATAACTAAATATAAAATTTTTGTATATATTTTTGTATTTCACACAATTTATTGTAGTTCCACTACTCATAGGAAGCGGTGAGGTACATGCAAGTCACCAAAGCCCCATCTTTCTCTATTAATAGACAGCCAGTTTGGTTTAGTGGTTAAAACACCAGGTTAGAAATCAGGAGGTGTAGGCCTGCCAACAAAGGAGAGTTTTTGTGGCTCAGGGTTGAAATGAGGAGGTCTTTGGTGCTCTCTGAGCTTGTTTTCTTGCAGACATTTTGTTACCCAAACTAGGTAACAACATCAGTGCTAGTAAGGAGTGGAGTTTATATTCTAATATTTTTCCCTGTCAATGTTGGTGGGAATGGCCTTAGAGAATCTTTCAGCTGTTTAGTGTTGGCTTGTTTGGCAGTTCCTTGATTGGAGTATTGTTTACTTGATTGTTGGTCTGATGGTATTCTTGGAGTTAATCTATTCTCATCTGGGTCCTGATTGCTGGTGAGGAGGTACTTTTCACCACATATACATAGAAGCACCCACAGACATAATGCAAGGAAAGAACAGAAATGAATCTGTCTATCTGTACACACACACACACACAGAGGCAGAAGACATAATATTACACCAAATAAAATGTAGATACTTCCTTTGCCCATAGTTGATGAGGCAGTTAGAAAGAATTCTAGAAGCCATGCTCTGCATGATTTCTCTAAATTGTGCAGTTTTTAAAAATCTCAACAAACAAATATAAAAATGAGATAAAATTGAATTCCTAAAGCTTAGGATACCATTGTGCTTCTTAAAACTCCTCTTCAAAACTAAACAAGGAAATAACACTGATTTAGCTCAGACAAAAGGTAAGTATGTCTATTCTATTTTCAAGGAAGCCTTAAACCACACCTTTCTAAAACAAGTTTTAGTTATTATTGCCCTGATCTATTGAGGGCTACTGTTGTGGTTTCAAAAGGGATGCTGGTGGCTAAGTACACAGCCCATGAATTGTTTATGTGTGCTCCTTAAAAGAGAACTGATCAGCTTTGTTTCTGCTTTAAAAAAAAGCTCGTTTCTCTCTTTGAAACTATGCTTTATAGTCTTATGATCTAAAATGTTCTGCTCCGTCTTTACTCCTACACTTTTCTTGCAAAATTATTCTTTTGTTTTGAAAGCAGTCCAGTGGCCACTTGGAACAGTTGCAGTGACTAATTCCATCATATTTGTGAAAAAGAAGCTGAAACAAAACACCAGTTGTGAACAATTTATGAAAGAATGAAAACATTACTAATCTTTGCAGAAAAATAGCCTAGAGATTTTTGTCCAAATCTTAACATAAGTAGTAAAATACTCAAAACTTGAATTTGTTTTACATCTGATTTTCAAAAGCTTGTTATTAGTACCTTCGAAAACCAGCTGTTAGTAAGTGTCTAAATGCTTCATTACTCATTTTGAGGAGAATTTCAACCGGTAAAATCATATTTAGTATCTTACAGATTTGCAGATCTTGTTTGCTGTAGGACAGGTCTGGTCAAACACCCAGCCGATGGGCCGGATGTGTCACATGATGCAGGGGTGGGATTCAACCAGTGTTACTACTGGTTCAGTGACTACCTTTTGACAGCTGAAAAGGGCTGCATGGGTGTGCAGCTTTTGAAAAGCCACTTTTTTCCAGCTTTTTCAATCTCACCTGTGCCACGCAAAGCAGCTGAAATTGAAAAAGCAGGAAATAAAGGACAGCCAAGAGCCCGGGTGGGTGGGTGGGCCAAACAGCAGCAAACACAGAACCGGTTCAGTGTCTGCTGTACTTCAGAGCTACTCATTCTATAGAGCCAGGCAGAACTGGTAGCATCCTACCCCTGACGTGCTGGCTATGCCCATGCCCGGTTTAGCAAAGGGGAAAAAAAGTCCTGATACATCATGTGGCGCCACCGTGACACCCCTGCTGTAGGTTGTAGAAGTCCATTTTAGTATTTGCCTGGCACTTGTACCTACAACTATACTGGTCTTGATTTTATCTCTCTACAACCTATAGCAGAGGTCCCCAACCCCCTAAAAGTTCACCCTAAAAGCTTGTTGAAGCTAATGTTAACTTAATCAAATCATAATGATCTCTCTATAGTTCTTTAAGATCATGAAGTACAGATTGAAATTGGATTTATTATGGTATAATCAACTAGTACTGTTATATTGCAATCATCAAGAGAACACAGTTGTTCACCCAAGTTTTAGGAAATCAGTATGGTTATTTAATTTAGATCAATGTTTGCTATTATTAATTGGCTGCCTGAAATTTTCTGGACTGCTAGATCTATCACAAATCTTGTAATCAGCTCTTACAACCAGATGTAGTGACAAGATGGGAAAATAATTTCAAAATCCTTATTTCTGAACCTAGATATCTACCATCAGGATCAAGGAAACAATATATCCTCTTATGGAATACAATCCTCAAAGATTAAGCCTAAAGAGAAGGCAGTTCAAATAAGAGTGAGGAAAATCAGGTCTTTTCCTTAAAATGAGCAATTATTTCACTAGGATCAACTGTACACCCATTGAAATCAATTGGGCACAGATAAAAACTGCAATCCTAATAAAGATACTTAACTGACTACATAACTGCCTCTCCCTGTCAGTTGGCATGAAGGAGCCCAATTCCAAACTTAGCATAGCATATTCTCACAATCAGAATGGACATGTATCCTTAGGAATACAAATATCCTAATTTATACTTTTGTAAAAAAAAAAATCTTAAGAAAAGCATGCATGTGCAATCTTTAATGTTACCTTTCATTTGGATATACTAACTACATTGTAGAACAGAGTAGCAATAAATAACAGAATAACAAGAGTTGGAGGGGACCTTGGGAGATCTTCTAGTTCAAACCCTTGCTCAAGCTTAACTCAGACAATCTACAAAGTTAACTATGACCCCTACAACAGCCAATAGAATACATGTTCTTGCACAGGAACAGGAAGTTCAAGTACAAAGCTCAAGAGAGGGTATAAATATCCCTGATTCTCCACTCCATATGGTCAGCTACTCAGAACTACACGTGCTTGGTGGTTCCACTTCATCAATATCTGGATCCTCTTTTCAATCAGCCTCCAGCCTCCATATTGTCTCCAATGTCTTTCTCTCGGCTTGGAACTGATGGATGGATATTTCTCCCAACAATCTGGCACCCCAGATGCGACTCCAAGCTAACTTGACCAATGGACCCATTGAGTCTGTGGGTGTATTTTTTCCAGACCTTGGCTATTTGGAATTAGGGTCGTAAAGTGTATTGAGTTTTGAGCTCAAAGGCTGCTTGGAAAGAAGGTGAGTACCTCTACATTTTAACTGTATAGCCCAGAAAACCCAGGGAAATGTGTGCATGCCTCTGTGTGTGAGTGAGAGGACCCTTATCCCAACCACAGCCGAATCCTGTTCCCTCTGTCTCTTTTCTAGCCGCAAACAGGCTCACTGCTAGCCCCTCCTAGCATGTGACTGGTGAAATCCTGGAGAGCAAGGGGGTTAGAGTGGAGCACAGGACCTTCTGAAAAGGAGAAGAGGCTGAGCAGGTAATGAAAGTATTGGTGAATTCTGTATTTAGTAGACCAGTACCTCCTGGTGAATTCTGTATTAGTAAACTAGTACCTCCTGCCAGTTGATAAGCAAAGCCCGATGAAAGGAGGGGCCCTTACCTCTGGGAAACAAGTGGAGGTCCTCCAGGACTCTACTGAGTCTGAAAACTGCAGTGGAAGGAGGGATCCTTACCTCAGGAAAGAAAGTAGAGGTCCTCCCAGACTCCCTTGAGTCTGAAAGAGTCTGCAGCGGAAAAGGAATGGCCAAGAAAAGAGGTACTCTTAACTCACTGTGAGACCCCTTTTTGGTCTGAAAACTGTTGGCGGTGTTTCCTTCGTAGGAGGAATCCTTACTCTGGAAAGGAAACAAGAGTCTTCCCAGACCCTTTGTGGTCTGAAAATTGCAGTGGAGGTGAGAGTTTCACTAGAAAACTCAAAATTTGCCAGGACCTGGCAGAGCCTAATTGAATCCCTACACTGGAAAGGGAAACATGGGGTGCTCAAGCTTGAGGGTTAGGGTGGGCTCCCCGGTAGAAAACTTGCTTGATGCCCGGGATAAGATGCAGTTGCCTGTCCAAGTGGGTATGAAAAAAACAAGCAAAAAAAAAAAGTGTAAGAAATGACAGGAAACAGATTTGGCCAGAAGATGATACTTGTGATTTTAAAACACTGAAATAAATCAGATCCAGGATCAAACCCAGCCCATTGGCTAGAACAAGAAACTTAGCCTTGGGGGAAAGAACAAGTCAGACAGAAATTATGTAAAGAATGGGCTTTGCTCAGAGATGAAGCTGGAAAAACAATTTGGCTAAATAAAGGTACTTAAAAGAAAAGGAAAATATATAAATAGGAATGTTGAGGACTGTTTATTTGTTTTCTCTCCTGTCTTCTGTGCAATTACATGATATGTTTAAGATTTGTGCCTTCCCTAATTTAATTGAGATTTATGTTGGGAATGACCAGGGTGTGTGAACCTGAGAGTTCTGTTTTTCCTCTCATTTTCTCCTTTGTGTGTGTGTGTGTGTGTGTGTGTGTGTGTGTGTGTGTTTGTGTTTAAGTCTTTGTGTGTCCTTGAAGTAATTGCAACTATTAAATATCTCTGATCCCTAGAGACATGATTTTTCACTAGTTAGAAAAGAGTTAAAAGCACTAAAAGGCTTTCACCCTGGGATAGTCTGGCCCACAAAACGAGGNGACTGGTCTATCTAATAACTGCAGCACTGATGTGTTTGCCCCCCCCCCCAACTCTGCCTGTAAGCTATCTACCCACCTGATTCCACCTCTCCATCTCTTATCCTCCAACAATACCTTTCCTGGGAGAATCACTACAAAGGGGGAGGGCCTCCTAAGTCTCATGTCTTTCAGCCCTGCACAGATGACTCTGCAACCTGTGGAAGAAGATCACACTGATCCATATGCTGCCTCCAGAGGAGACCTTCCATTCATTGAGCCAGGAATTGGGTTTGGATCCAGCCATCCACTAGAAAGTCATTTCAGCAACCAGAATGGAGCAGATCTTCCAAGTCTGACTGACCAGCTTTACCACCAAGCCAAGCCTAATGCCACTCAGCAGACATGAAACAAAGGACCATGAGATGGACAACTAAAGACTAAAGACTCTTCTCAATCCCCAAAAGACAGCTGGAAAGACTATGGGGGAGGGTGGAAATTCATTGCAATTTTCTTTCTTTGCTTCATTCATATTGTAACTGATTCATTAAATGGATTCAGGGAGGGATAGCAGCTGGGAGTGGTTGGCACAGTAACTTCCGGACACCTTGGACTTCTGTTTGATGGGAGGGAAATTTGTCCATCATGTTTGTATTGCCTGTCTTGTAGAAAGTAGTTGCACACAGAGAAACACCCCATTCAGAACCAAACCGAAGTTATCCCTTTCACCTATCTCCACATAAAGTTTCTCCTAGGTTGGTTTTTGCTCTGTGGCACTAAGGCCCAAGTAGTCATATCTCCCTGCCAATTCCATGGGAGAGGGCCTTCAGGCAATTCCCTCACTGAAGAAGTAGCAGAAAAGAGATCTCCTAACTCCAGGCCCTGGTTGTGACTCACAAATGATGCTGCACAGTTGCCCAGTGAAGCAGGATATGTTGCACTGGTTGCTCATTAGTAGGAGTCCCAGAGCTCATTGTGTGTAATTTTAAAAATATTAATAGCCTGGATTGCATATTGGCTAACCTCAATTTGGATGCACTAAACTAAGAGTGAACGCAGGTTCAGGAACCAACCCTTGAAAATGGGCAGCCAGGAATTATTTAAAGGAAAACCATGGCTGTGAAGAATTTAAGGGCTTGTGCTTGCTTCAAACCTGACTGGAAGCTCATGGAAAGTGACATTAAATTTCTAAAAATAATTGGCATAGAAAATTGGATACTGTAAATTTCTTTCCAGAACTTTTGCCCTGGCTGCTAGATGTTCATGGGTTAAAAGCCTTTCTTTTGGGAGCCATTGAAAGGATATTTTTCTGCTGCCTCTATCAATGACTTCCCATTTGCCCCAGAAGAAATTAAAAGCACCCATCAAGTCTTCCTGATTAGATCAATTTTTAATCTTTTGCCAGAAAAATGTGTGTGTTTTGGCAAAAAGGGGGAAATTGTAGAAAGTTAGCACCTACCCCTCTGCTAGAAGAATGAAATATTTTAGGAAATATTAAAAAGGCAGATATTTCCCTGGATGAGAAATGGAGAAACATTTTTTGAGGCAGGAAGCAGATTCACTCTTAATAGCCCCACCTTCCTTAATAGCCCATAGCAGATGTCAGCATTTAAGTAATAAAGAGGTGGCTAGCTTTATTCATGAGCAAATACCTTCACCCAAGATCCAACAAGGGTAGGATTAGCCCTCAGCCATAATAGGAATTGCCCAACATCCTTTCAGAACACAAGCTCCTTCATTGCATCATCTCAACTGCATCACACCCTCCAGACTTCAACCAAACTTAACTCAGACAATCTACAAAGTTAGCTATGACCCCTATAACAGGCAATAGAATACATGTTTTTGCACAGGAACAGGAAATTCAAGTGCAAAGCCTAAGAGAGGGCTTCCTCTCCACTCCGACTCTCCACTCCATACGGTCAGCTACCCAGAACCACATGTGCTTGGTGGTTCTGCTTCATCAATATATGCACTCTCTTCTCAATCAGCCTCCAGCCTCCATATTGTCTCCAATGTCTTTCTCTCAGCTTGGAACTGATGGATGAATATTTCTCCGAACAATTTGGCACCCCAAATGGGACTCCAAGCTAATTTGAGAAATGGGCCTGGCCCCGGTAAGCCTCCCTGGCTGGCACAGACCCATTGAGTCTGTGGGTGGATTTTTTCCAGACCTTGGCCATTTGGAACTAGGGTAGTAAATGGTATTGAGTTTTGAGCTCAAAGGCTGCTTGGAAAGAAGGTGAGTATGCAGCAAAATATGTGCTTAATTTACAGGAAAAAAGCTGTCCAAATTCAAGCCCATCTGAAAGAAAACGTACATTTTTGTTTTGTAATCCTATAATTTTATAGCAATAGCTCTTTTTTAGAACCTACTGTTTGAAGAAATTAAATTTGAAATGGCTTTAGAACAAATATCATTGTTAGGCAACCGTCTTTCCCATATCACTCTAACTGGCCTTTCTTGTCATTTTAAGAGTTTAATTGTTAAGAGTCATTAAATGTTTTTAATTTCTATTTTGTTTTGGTAAGGTTAAAGTTTGTATTGTTAAATTGTATTGTTAAAAAAGAAGAAAAAATATAATAGATAAAAAATGTTAAAGTTAATTGAAAAGATAAATTTTCTGATAACACTGTTAATAAATTCACCCAGATAATGCAGAAGAATGTGTGCCTATCCAAAATTGAATGTTTCATTGTCTTTCTGAATAAAAAGTTAGTGAAACAAATTTTTAATGATTTGAGGTCCTACCTCAACCCCATCCCATGCTGTTAAATCAGTCCTTGGGGACTGGCCACATCTTCTTGGGCAGCCATTTTGTAAGTGTACACATAAAATCCTCTCAAAATTGCAACTATACCTGTCAACCTTGGAAAGAAGGACATCCAGTAGCTCATATTCCCTAATGTCCTTTTGTGGTCATACCCTCAAATATGAACCAAGCTAACTTTAAAAAGGAGTTTGGTCTTCAGAAGGTGTGACATGTTGAGAAAGGAAATAGAAAAAGGAAGAGAAGCAAAGCAAAGCAAACTCCAAAAATAGCCAAAAAACAAAAAGATGGCCAATTGTGTCCAGCAGTACAGCTGGAAGACCCAGAAAGCTGGCAAGTCCTGAGGACAGGAATATTTCTCAGAGCCCAGCAGGTTGGCAGAGCCCAGACAAGGGAGCTCAAGGCTGCAAAGTAAAGGGTTGCACCAAACATTGATCATCTAGCTTCCAGTCTTGCAAATGACCATACTGTAATAAAATGGGATAGCTGCATATTTTTGAACATGAACATTAATTGAAATCACTGTCTGGAAGTTTGTTGCTATTTTCTTAATATAAGCCGACAGCCTTTTAAAACATAAAGTCAGCTGTAAATAGGGTACATCATGGTGGAACAAAGGTACTCTGGAAGTCCAAACAGTATAATCAATATATGTATGGAAAGTAAAGCAAAATAGCATTTGCTTTCGGTAATTTCTGATTAAACATTATTTAGCTTTTATTATTATTTTTTAAAAAACCCACATGCTTACCAGATGGTAAAATCTGGTACAATCCAGGTTAATTATCCCATCATGTGCTCATTGTCAAGTAGAATAAAACCAGATTTAATTCTTAGTGAACAGTTGGACAAAGAATTATCTGCATATTTCCCATTACATCACCACAGAAAAATGTAAAACTGAAGATAGCCATATCCATATCCATTCAAATAAATTAAAGTTAGGTATAACTTAATAAAATTGGCAATATTACTGATTATTAACAGAGAAAGAATAAGAAGGAAAATTCAGTCTAGTTCATACTTCTAACCCTGATTGATATGACCATTGACTTTTCAACCAGTTGTAAAGTAAGAATACCAGCTGTTGTAAGTGAGAACAACCAGCTGTTATCTTGTTTCAGTTACTGCCAGAACCTCTCTCTATATATGCTTCTTTTACTGTTACTTTCTGTTTAATTGATGCCAAGCAATTCAAGGAAGAAATGCATACTTCTGGCTTTCTGATTAGGGATGAAGAATGCTGCACCAAGTTGGGGAGAACCGGCTGAATCACACCACTGGTTTACACTCTGTCACCTCTTTGTATCCCCTTATTCAGCTAACACAGTGCATGTGCAGATATCTCTTTTAACTGCTCAAAACTGTTATAGGAAGCTCAGAAGGTAGGAGAAATTTATCAATGGGATTGCCTAGTTTTCAGAAGCCAGTGTGAACCTGTTTTTATTTTTATTCCCATTTTTCTTTTTTTCTGCACTTTCTATTTTTGCTTTTTATCCTTTTATTTTCTACTTTGTATTAACTGTCTTTTTAATTGTAATGTTTAATAAAATTATGTTATAACAAAGAAAATATATAACTGTGTGTGACTCTGTAATTATACTATGTGAGATCCTTGATACTCTCTGTGTTTAGTTGTTTCCTTGCTGACTTTTCATTATCTAACTAGGTAACATCATCAACATTATTATAATATCACTGATAATGCTACATTGTCGGGTAATGAAATGTCTGCAAGAAAACAACTAAGCTCAGAGACCACCAAGGACCCTGCAGTTCAGCCCTGAAATACAAATATTCTTTTCTATTAGTATATTATATGAGCACACAGACAATATAATTCCATTTTGATTTAGGGTCACACTTATACTTTGTGGATACATTTTGAATTAGGGCTTACATACTTTTATAAATATTACCAGTTTAAATGAATACCAATCTCATAAGATGTCTCTGAGTGAACTGGCAAGAGAATAGACTTGGCATAACATGCGATAAAATTAAAAATTAAATCCCTTAGATTTTGTAGAAGTGTTGAAGAGCAATATTACACTCTTCAGAATGAACTCATTCTTCTTAATCAACTAAGATCAGTGCTTTTCAAAACTGGCAATTTTGTAATATGTAAATTTCTGTCCCAGAATTCCTGAACCAGCAAGTTGCCAAGTTTGAAAAACACTGATCTAGATCATTTGACATAATTCATCAATGAGAAAAATAGAGTGAGTGCTTGCTCCAAACCATTGTCCCGGCCTATTTCACATTCTCAATTTCTAAAAATAAATTCAAACATCAACAGAAATGAATAGTGATTCCCTACATTATATTTTCTAGTACTTCTTTTACATAAATATATGAATACCCATATTAACTTTGATATATGTATCAAGCAGGATGACACAGGAAGAAATAAATGCAACCGAAAACATGGTTGGGCAACATGGCTTATGAATTCCTTTCCAAATTCTACATGACAGCTTCTGTCTGGGTTGCAAAGCCAGGAGGGAAATGGGAAGCTTAAACATTAATATTAAAATTGATTAACAAATTAATCAACCAAAAACAGAACATTAAGCAGGCAGAAGTGTTCCAAGCCCCTCCCCAACTTCTCCCATTAGGATGCATTGAGAAAGAGGATAGGGCTTGCAAAGAGTTTGGCAAGAAAAGTGGACCTAATCATAGCCCCCCTTCTCCACCTTTTTTTTGCCATGAAAGGCTGAAGCTCCATGTCAGAAAAGTCTTAGACTATGAATTGCCTGCACCTAAAAATTGCTCTTAAAGGCAGAGCAGTGGTGACAGTGCACATATGGCTATTGTCAGAAGAAGGTGGAGAAAGCATAGCCTTGTTAAAGACCAAGTGCCTCAGACAAGTTTAATTAAATGTGGAAGCCTTCTACAGCATATTTGCTCAGTCTGAGATCTGACTGAGGAAAAAAAAAACCAGTCTATCAACAATGATTGGTGCAATCAGAGTTGTACAGACCAATCTGGCTCTTGTTTAAAATTGCAAAAATGTGTGGAGTCAGATACTCAAGATAGAACATCTGCTTGGCTGCCATACATACAAGGTAACCCAGAAACAAGCTTGTTCTGGAGACAATTAATAATTGACAGCATTCTGGCATTTCTATTGGACCTTTTGTAGTAGGTGGGTTAGCATACAGTCACTAGTTAATTTTTCCTACAGTGCTCTGGGACTACAAGGCATTGTAAGGAATTTAAATTCCTGTATTGTACTGTATTGTATTGGCTTCCTAGTTGCCTGCTTCCTTCTTGGGATACTTCAAGATAGTTTGGTGATTAAAATGGACATCAAGATACTTTCTTTTATGCACAGCAGCTGCTCAGTGCAGTTATGAAACAGCTATGGGCCAATATCCCTTATTGCACCCGAACATGTACTATTGGGAGGCTCAGGATAAAGCACATGGTTTTGCCCATTCCCCTGCCATCAGCATTAATTTCCTGTAGTGATTGTTCTACTTACATACGATCAAGGTTGCTTCCAAATAATTGCACATCTGTGAAGATGGGAGAAAAGGGAGGGGGGAAAGAAACCAGATGGCACTTTGCCAGGAACTCCTTTAAGCAAAGAACTTGCTCTAAACTTAGGCAAGAATTTAGTAATAATGCCAGTTAGAAAACAAGGCTATGAAAACTAATAAATCTTTGACTTGACTCTGCCCAGACAATTTCTCACCTGTCAGAATTAAAATAGGCCACTTGCCGATGAATGTAGATTGGTATGAGGTGTTAAAAAAAACACTTGCTTTGATTTTTTTAAAAATAATAATCCAGGAGCTTTGATCACTGCTAGGTCGACTATTTCACAGTGCTACAGTTAGTAGCACAACTATATCTGAGTTGCAAAAACAACAGCAGCAATTCAGTAGTTCTCCAGATTTCTGCAGCACATGTTTGGGATAGGCCAAAACTACTGTAAACGTTTAATAGCAGGAACAGGTGAAACATTTTTTTAGCATTGGAAAGAAATATGTTTATCATTCAGCTTGTTGTACTGTGGGTTCAGAAATGGTAAAGGACTGAATTAATGTACATCTAACGTTTCTCACTATATTTTGCTTTGGTAAATCAGAAACTGGCAGGAATAGAACTTGGTTAAAGTGTTACCAATTTGAAATGGTTCTATTCCTTACATGCTTTTTAAAATAAATCCTGAAGCTTCTGTGCTGAGTTTCTAAAGAAAATGGCTTGGAAAGGTTAGGGACTAATGGCACCAAATTTGTAAATAAATACAAGAAAAATATGACAACATGACGGTCAACTGGTGGGTGGATCAGTCAATTCTAATTAATTCAGCACATCACTTTGTTGTTTCATTTTTTTTCTTCGTCCACATTTATCAAGTAAGCAAGCAAAATAAAAACTGATGCATTTCTCTCCCACCTCAAAATACATGATTCCAAAGTATATTTAGGAACAAGTGAGCTCAGGAACAGCAACTGTTGGTGGCCACCAGAGGCACTTAAGTTTGCAGAGAGGGACCAATGGTGGAGCTCGAAAAGTTCATTGCTTGCTGCCAATTATCCAGCCCTAAGGATCAGATAAGTTGCTTGTCTATGTTGGGTGAAGGTGGAAAGAATGTGAGCATCTGGCAGCACTGATTCAGGGTTTCCTACCAGGTACAGCCATCATTAGGCATTCCATCTGGAACTCCACCAAGTAAATGAATTGCACTTGGAAGAAGAAGGGCATAGGACTAAAATGAATGAGAACCATAAGGATGGAAACACTGAGACAGAGCTATTGAGTGGGAGCTGTAAGCAGGTGTTAGTTTTTGTTATTGCAACATAGGGTTACAGACCAGTTAAGCCAGTAGTGTCAAACTCACGGCCTGCGGCTCAGATACGTCACATACTGGCCACGTCCACCATGGATTTAATGAAGGGGGGGGGGAGTCGCGATATATCACATGACAACATGATGCCGCAAGTTTGACACCCCTGAGCTAAGCTCGGTCCTCAAAGATAGGGAAGGAGCTATGACTGTGTTTTTTGAAAATTCAACATGATCTACCATGACATTTCGATTAGTAGGGAGAACATTTTCATCATGCAAGTGTTGTTGCCTTACTATAGATTTTTTAAATTATTATTTTAAAAGTCTATCTCAATAAATCCCATCTACTTCATAGTAAAATTATCTAGTTGGCAAATAATGAAAAATCCAAATAAATACCTAAACGGCATACACAGAAAGAAGATTCTACTGTAAATACTCTTCTTGACAGAAATCAGTAACAAACAAGAATTCATAGCACAGTATGACAAAGTTTATTCCAAATGCCAGAGATAAAAGCAGTCATTGAAATTAATGAAAGGACCTAAACAAATTTCCCAAATGACAAATAACGATATAAACTTTCTTGTACAGAGAGTTCCAGTGATAAGGTTTTTACTGCAGAGAAAACTGGAGCAGCCACATCCAAGATGTGACCTAATTAGTCTTGTTTTAGACAAATGGAGATCTTGTAGAAATTGAATCCAGGGCACTTGTATTTCCTGACATGCATACTCAAAGATTGATTAAAATGCTTCCTAGGAGCCTTTTTTATATTTTGTTTTCAAATATAGTACACACTTAGACCTATTTCCCTATTCTATCAAATCCAGAAACTTGCAAACCAGGTTGGTGTGCAAAATTCAGAATTGCGTTAACACAATAATTCACAGGGTCTAGATTCTAACCTCATGTTTTTAATAACTGTAGGATAGAAAGGTGCAGTAGATTCAGCTTATTTCCAATGTCAGAATACACCCCAAGAGGGGTATTTAGGGCCTTGCAGGGCCTCAAATCTGATTGTCCAAAAGTATTCTGGAAAATACAGGGATGGGAACATAGCTATGCCTTTTCCCTGAGATTACTAGGAATCACTTTGAGGTGTTTCAGATGACCATTATGTCTGCATTTCTATGTGCTCTGAGTCAACTTTCTATAGCACACCTGCACAACTTATAGAGGGGGAAAAAGGCCACATTGATAAATTAAAAAACCTGAGCCGAAAAGGAATACTAGGTGCACCAAACTGCTATTTGGCATCTAGCAAGTGCTGGAGTCAGCAGTAGCGGTGAGGCATTGGAGCTGCTCAGCAGTGCATTTTTTGGACTGGTGGCAACAGTGGTGGTAATTTTATTGGTTTTAAAAAATGTATCAGCAGACTGCTTGGCAGACTGCATGTTCTTTAGACTTATTTCAGAGATTGAGTCCAGGACACTGCTCAGTTCCAACAAGGAACTACTAGCAAAAGCAGCATAGCGTTTTGCAACATTTTTGAAGACATAATGGATGATCGTCTAAACTTCTGTGGATGCAACTATATTTATTACCAGGGTCAGCACTATTTTCTGAAACAGATCCATAATTCAAAAGTGTGAACAGACCCCACTTAACTGACTGTTATGTAGCAATAGTGCCTCTTAGAAATTAAGCAAATTTTGGGCGATGTCAGGGAGGGGGAGTGTTTCTAGCTCCTTGCCAGTTTCTGACTCATGCTTTTGTTTGTTGCTATAGAACCAGCCACAAATCCATCAGTCGAAAGGCATGCTTATGACCAACTGTGTGTCTCTGAGGTCTGAAAAATGGAAATTAAGGAAACAATACAAGGAGATGAAAAAGGAAACGCCTACTTAGGCACCAAATCTACTGAAATCTTAAACTAAGAGAGTGAGAAGTATTTAAAGATGGGAGAAAGAAAGAAAGAAAGAAAGAAAGAAAGAAAGAAAGAAAGAAAGAAAGAAAGAGAGAGAGAAAGGAGAGAGAGAGTATATCGGTTTCCCCTTTTTCTTTTTAATTTTTCTATTAGAAAAGAAAAACTGAAAACTAATCTATTTATAACATAGAATCTGTAGAAAGCAGTCCATAACATTTATTACTGTTATTCTAGATATTTCTCAGAACAAAAAAGCAACTTCTAATTTCCATCTGGCTTGACTTATGCTGACTATCCCCTACAGCCAATCAAGGGACCTGGCCTACCTGGTCTACCTGGTAGACCAGGGGTGGCACTGGTCTACTGAACCTCTGGGCAGTGGCATGGCAGCATTAAAACAACCACATATTTGCCAAATTTTGACCCCATGGAACTCTCATTGGATTCTGTAAGCTAGCTCATTTGAAGCTTCAAATTGTTGATTTTTTGGTTCAAAAGTATGAATAGACCCCACTGTTTGTCCCAATTAAAGTTACAGACATATGAGTTTCAGTAGAATCTACATATATAAAAGCAAAATACCACTCACGCATCATCACAAAATTTCCAGAATCGTAAAGCCTACATATTTGAAATTTGGCACGTATGTTCCTCTTGGCTTCTAGGTGCTCACTAAGAAAGGATTTTTCAAAATGACCATCAGAGCATTACTATTTCATATATTACTGTTAACATGCTCTGATGCTAAGGAGTTCTGCTCCCCGTCCCCACCTGAAAAGGAATCTGTTCCAAATGCAAAATACAAGGAGAGGAGTTTCAGTTTTAGTTTCACAGTACCAAGCAGCTTTGGTACAGAACAGTCAAGCTAAGCCATGCCTAAGCTCCTTGTTGTCTCCTTCTTGCTCACACAGCAAATACTGTTTCAGTTTCCAAACAGCCCTCAACTTTCTCACACGCTGACAGGATGCTAGCCAGATGAATACCGATGGATGCTGTAGGCAGAGCCAGCATGTCCCCCCTTATTTTCCTCCCCAAAAACTAAGTCCGGCCACATAATTTCGTAGTGAAGCACGGGTGTCGAGCTAGTATAGAGATAAGCTACTTGAGGTGGCTAGTATCTAGATCAGTGTTTCTCATGTTGGCTAAGAAATTCTGTGAGTCACACATCTTCAAGTGGCCAAATTGAGAAGCACTGATCTAGATGAAAAGATGAAGGTAAACATTCTTTTAGACACAGCTTTAGTTTCTGAACTTCTGAATGGAATCTATCTTGTCTTCTACACTGGAGAAACAGTTAAGTATAAGATGGAATTTTGTGGAACATCAATTATAGATACAGTTCTACATTCAAAAGAAGACACAATTAAGCTTTTTTCCCTAGCATTTACCTTGCTGATATAGATTTTGTACAAAAAGCCTTGTAACAAGGGCTTGTTATTATGGTTTCAGTTTGAAATAAAATCCTTTTTGAGCTTACAAACTTTCTGCCAGAGTCATTGTTACACACAAAGGAAAAACTAACAGCTCTTTGTTGACCTTAACTTCTGTTTTCCCAGATTTTTCTCTATGGTATATTTCCAAATTAACTTCTGAACCAAGCATATATCATTCTCTTGGGGACAGTTTTATCAGGTCTGTGTTTTATCAGCTTTTTGACATTGGAGATGTCCTGCCTTTGAAGTCATTTTTCATTATTGTAGTTTTAAAAGAGATTTTTTTTCTGTTACAAAAAGATTGATATGATATAAAGGCAAGAAATGGATTAAAAATGTATATGAACTGCCAATTGAAATACTGGAGCAATATTGGCTCATAATGTATTTTCCCACTATTCAAAAGCTTTGTATATGTACAGTGGACAAGCAGACTGTAGATCTTTAATGCAATGGTTCTGCTCTAAAATGACTTTCCCCTTACACAGAAAGTAACATATACATTTGATTCTTACTTCTCAGTTTGGGTGAGTGAAACTAGAGTGTATGTTTCAGCTGTGACAGTGGTTCTCAACCTGTGGTCCACGGAGCGCTGGGCATCTGTGATAACATCACAGAAGATTCACGAAAGCTTGAAGAAATATTGTGGTTTAATTCTTGAGTTAAGTCTTGCTGGTCCATGGCCATGATCCCTGACCATAAAATAGCAATAGTACTTATATACCACTTTATAGTGCTTTAGAGCCCTCTCTAAACAGTTTAGAGTCAGCATATTGCCCCCAACAATTTAGGTCCTCATTTTACCCATCTCGGAAAGATGAGTCAACCTTGAGCCTGGTGGGATTTGAACTGCCAAATCGTAGGCAACTGGCTGCAAGAAGTAGCTTGCACTACTGCACTCTAACCACTGTGCCACAGAGGCTCCTTATTTAAAAGATATTTAAAGGAGGGAATCCATGGTGAAGAAAAGATTGAGAACCACTGAGCTGGGACATTGCTGGAATCCATTCAATCTGAAGCAGAACAAATGGTGAAAGAGAATTAATTCTGCAGCCCAAAATATTAGAGGTATCTTGTGCAACCTGCTTTAAAAAGAAAAAAATCTAGAAATACCAGAAATGCAGCTTTTATGGGTGCCTTGGAATTTTACTACTGGCAGCTTTTTTAGCCAGGGTGAATAATATTGTACTATCTCACAGAAGTTCTTCTGTTGTCAAAAGGATGAGGAGATGTAGAGTATAGGTGTTTTATTATTTCCTTATATGTGAGTTGTACAATTGTACAATTTCAGTTTTATAGCATGTGTCTTAGATGTCTCCTACTTCTGGCAAGAGCCCTATTTAAATCAAAACAGCTAATACTTCCAGGGGTAACATGGCCTGTGACTAATACCATTACTTTAGAACAGACCTGACCAACTTTTGACCCACAAAGATGAAGGCCATTCCCCAGCTGATTAGGTTTCTTTTTATTTTGCAGCTCCAAGTTAGTATCAGAAACAATTTGCTTGAGCTTCTGGAAGTCTGCCAGCCATACAGGCATTTATTGTTTAGTGCCTAGATTTATCATTTTACTTTATACAGTTATCTGATCTTCCAGTAAAAATAGTGCCCTCAAATAAAATATGAATGCATGAATTACAATTAATCTTACAAAGTGCCTGGAAATATGATTAAGAAGATCTGTGTTAAAGAAAGAAAAAGCAGCTTCATCAGTTAAAATCTTCTTTGGTTTTAAAATCAAAACCTTTTGATAAAGGAAAACAACTTTACCTTGTTGGAAATAAAAGTATCGAACTATCTGCCCCCAATAATCAACTATTTTTAAGCATGCTTCTTATTTTCCTATGTGCCATACACACACACACACACACACACACACACATACACATCAAAGTTGGCAAAACACAAGTAGGTAGACAAAAAAGGGGGGAAAGTATTGATATATTCTTCTGTTCTATAAAGCACATTTTAGATTATACAAGAATTAAATGCTGCAATGAGAACATATCATGTAACATCAATACATTCAGTCCTTTCTTGATGTATATAAGTTCCTTTTTGAGAAATATCATTATTTTTGTCTCCACTTTTCATTTCTGGTCAAAGCAGCACAAATTGAAGCTATCACTGCAGAAAAATTTGGAGAGGAAGAAATATATAGATATTTTTGATCTATAAAACCAAAGTACCATCTCAAACATTAGGGAGTTATGAGTGGAAATTGAGTTTTTGGGGAATATGGAAATTAGCTCAAACTAAAGCACAAATTATGGAGAGAAGTCTTCATGTATCTTGTCTATTTGCTGATGCTTCATCTGTTCTTCTCTATTCATCCTGTATTGTTTTATACCAAATAGATTATTGATTTTTGCTTAATTCGGATATTCTTGAATGCTTCACCTTCAAAAGGCTGTAAGGATGGGATATATTAAATAGCAAAAATTTAAAATATAACAATATAATATCTAAATTTCCAGAGAAAGTTAATACTCTATTTGTAATATATATATATATATATATATATATATATATATAGTATATATATATATATTGCATATAGTAACAAGTGTGGAAATAATTGCTATTATGGATGGATGATGGATGGGTGGATGCTGTCAGCGTTTGTTTGGGTATTTTCGCCAGCGGTCCTTCGTTAGTTTGTTGCTTTTAAAGTTGTAGCAAAGTTTCGGCAGAACCTCATCTGCCATCATCAGGCTTCTGTATTGTGTTCGTCTGGTATTCAGCCGAACAAAGCTGAATACCATACATGTAAGTACCTGCGAAAACTGAAGAATATGTATATATATATAGATAGATACACACACACACACACACACACACATACACATACTATTGAATGCCAATTCATTCTTTTCTGGTTTCTTTTTCACATTTCTTCTTTTTTGCTGATGAATCTACTAAATGATATATGAAAAGCCCAGGATGCTTTAAAAGTGGATATACACTCAGTTTAAGATTTACATTTATATTGTGAATCATTCCATCACATAAAACTGAATTTAATATTAGCACCCTGTATGTATCAGCACTTTTTTATCCATAGAAAATGTATTTATTACAAGGTTGCAATTAAGAGCAACTTGAATACAAGAGAAGCAAATATAAACAGCCTCAGGAGAAGGATTATTACAAAGGCAAAAGGCACCAAGCAGAACATGAAGCATTAACCATTCCATTCTCAACAGTCAGTGGTATTTTGAGTTTGGTTCCCATGTGGCCACTTTGAATATGGATACTGTAAATTGCATAGTACTCTTACATTTAATATTCTCAGTAACTTTCTGGCTTCTAATAATAGTCTTTGCTCCACAATGTAACTCCCAGGACGTTCTTCTCTCCCATCCTGAATTGTTTTTGCAGGACTATGAAGATGATTGAAGTAAAGATAAAGTATCCTTTCTGGTGATGTGAGATATCCATGTATTTTTTTTTACCATAATAGGGAAGTGTTATTATTCCCATCTTCCAAGATGGTCCTCCAAATGTCCAGTCTGGTCTACAGCTATGGGCTTTTCACTTTTCACACAGAGGGAACAGTAATCACTGTTTTACTTCCTCTACTTTCTTAATGCCTGGATTTCAGGCTACTCTCTTCATTGGTTATGGTAATGTTTCTCAACCTTGGCAATTTTAAGACAGGTAGACTTCAATTCCTAAAATTCCCCAGCTAGCCATGCTGCCAAGTGAGAAATACTGAGTTATGGGCATAAAGATGGTGATAGCCTTTGATTGTATGGACCGAGTCATGTTGTGAAAAAAAGTGTTTCCTGAATGACACAATTTGCATTCAGTCTGGAGAAAAGCCTTGCTTTTCTCATAAAAGATGCTTCTTGAAGCACCTGACAGCCTGTAAGGAAACAGTGGTCCATTATGTCTAATCTGGCTCCAAAATTCCATACCAATATTTGCTATACTTATTTTTTTTTTGTATCTTAGGACCCTCTGCATTTGGCTGATATTAGGAACAGGAAATACAGGGCTGTTGGGAACAGGAAATATGTACAATTAAATAGAAGTTATACCATCTTGGATTTTTGCAAGATATTTTTCTACTTACATTGAATCAAACTGCTGAACCTGCAGAAATGCCCATAATTGATGGAGTCAATTCTCAATTCCATGTTCTCCATCCATTTAGAGGTATAAGATTCCATATACAAGATTATAAAGAGACTTAAGGATGTTATTCAAGGTAGTCTATGGGAATGTGCAAGCCACAATCTGTATTGCAGATGACAGTTTCTTTTGCAGAAGTCTGAACAACCAGTACCTGAGGGCGAAATTGTGTGTTGCAACTGTTGTGCTCTACTGGATTGCATCACCTTTTTCCAGTTCTTGGAGAGCTGAGTGAGAGCCAATTGTAGGTACTCTGTCACTGAAGATTTTCAAGAAGTTTGGATGACCTTTTGTCTGAGATGGTATGAGGATTCCTGCACTAGGCAAGGGGTTAACACTCACCAAGAACACCAAGATCTCTTCCAGTTCTACGATGCTATGACTTCTGAAAGAATTGAAATCATTGCAGAAATGCAATTAAAAATAGTATATGTTAAAAGGGCTTTCTATCCCTGGTGCTTGCATGTGTTTCTGAGACAATTGCATGGCTAGTAACTGGTGAGCTGGTCTTTAGAATAAGTGAGTCCCATACTGCAGGAATGGGAAACATTTAGGAATCAGAGACCACATATCTTTGCCTTTATAGAAAATTACTCAGTGATGACATGGCATAGCTGTATTAGATAAAATAATCCCCCCCCCCCAAATTTAGCAGGAATCCTCTGGGAAGTACAGGGCTCCCATTCCCAACAAAAACTCCAAATCCTGAAAAATGGTCCAACATCACCCACAAAGAATGATTTCAAGCCATTTGACAGGTGGGAGATTTTAAGGAAGGAGATAGGAGTGGTTTGACTCTCAGATGTTTCCTGTTCTAAATCCCACCCCTAAAGTCCTGAAGGGGGAAAAAGAATTGCAAAAGAGAGATTGGGGTTTGCAACCATTTGGGAAGTTTTGGAAAATACTTGAAGGGTGGAATTTGGTGGTGTCTCCAAGTTAGACTCTTCCTCCCATGCTCACTGCTACTTTTGAAAACAAAATTTAAAAACTACCAACAGTTTACTTCTGAAATCTGGCAATGCGATTTTGGGGGATTGGGGTTTATAAGCTGGATACAAAAAGGCACACTCAGCAAGCAGATCATGGATTGCCCACACTTGCTGAGCCACTAGGGCTAATCAGTCTATTATATACATTAAATATGGATCCACTACAATTTCTATAGCAATTCAGTCCACTGTACTTTCCAGCGCTTGTTGGAAACTTAGCTAGTGCTTGAAATTTGAGGAGGGGAGAGTTAAGTGTTTATTTTTTGTATGACTTACTCAGAAGAGTCTGCAGTGCGTGGTTTAAAAACAATTAATATGCTAGCCACATAAAAAAGTGCCTTCCATTCTTCTGAGGTGAGGGGATGATGAAAATGAGGACCCAAATTACTGGGGGCAATATGCTGACTCTGTAAACTGCTTAGAGAGGACTGTAAAGCACTATAAAGCGTTATATAAGTTTAAGTGCTATTGCTATATTGTGGCTGCCATCTTGATTTGTTTTGACCATAGGGACACCTCTGATCCTACTTCTATGGTTCACAAATAGGTGCTTCTTGTTGCCAGTGCCATCCAGTCAAAGCCAGGACAAAAGCCATTTGTCCAGTCTGAGCTCATTACAGAAAGGTTCCAGCATGGCCTTCAATCTTTTAAAAATGCAAAGCAGGCCATAGTCTGCTGCATGAATAGCCCATAGCCATGGAAATTTCTAGGCAGTTGTTCATAGGAGGATGATAGATAGCCTGAAGCAGCTGGTGGAAGGTAGAGTGGCAAACTGCAGTGGGCAAACTCTGTGACCATTAATTAGAAACAACCACTAGATGGCAGCAGAGATACAGAAGACTCCAATACCTTATATATAAGAGAACTCTCTACTGCCCTTCTGTTAGTTGCCTGCAATTGCACCCCAGTTTTTGCAGCTCCAGGGCAACACAATATGTCAGGGTCTCCAAAAGAACATCCTGAACCACCATTGCTGAGAATGTTGTACCAGCCCTACAATTGCCCTATGGAGGGCAATAGTTCTGTCTGTCTATATCTACCTCTATCTCTCTGTCTCTGTCTCTCTATCTCTCTATCATGTTGTTCTAGCATAGGTGTCAAACTCACGTCATCATGGCAATGTCACATGACGTATTGGGACTTTTTTCACCTTTGCAATGGAAGGTTGTTGATTTTTGCTGAAAACCAGAAGTAAATGCCTGTTTCTGGCACAAAATAATTGTGAATTGCAGTCATGTGACCACAGGATGTTGCAAATGGCTGTAAATGTGAACTGTGCCAAGAACCCAAAATGTGATTGCATTTTGCACTGCAAAATGTCTGCAGGGAGAGGGCAATAGAACTTCAAATTTGGGTCATAAGTAGCCCTGTTATAAATCCAAATGGATGCCAAGCAACCTGTCATAATTTGAGAACTGCCTTTATTCCCCAAGGCAACCCTCAACATGTTCCTGGATCATTCCACCCCAAAATTGGAGCAGAATCCTAGTACTTAAATTATGTTTCAGAAGCTCCTAAATTTCTTTCATTCCTCCAAGCCAGGATCTCTTTTATTTTTAATTAGAAGGAAGAAATTATTAAATCTATGTCTGAACAGGGATTGTATTAACTATATTTAAAGTATCTTCATGTTAATATGAAATAAAATGAAACTTAATCTAAGTTTGCGGAGTGTAACCTGTGGCATTTCACTCAAAAGTCCAGTGTGGTTTTCAGGCAAGACCAGAAGTTTACGTCTTCAATTCAAAGCTTCTCCAACTAGAAAAACATTGAATATGACCAGCAAGAGTTGGTGGCAACTAATTTAGTGATATGCAATGCATAAGAGACAATGGTGGACAACATAGGCAGCATAAAATATTTATACTGAACACAGTAGAAAACACTTGCAGACATTAATCTGTTGAATCCCCAATTTACTACTCCCCAGGAGCTGGAATAATATATCCAAATAGTTCATCTTGCTGAAGGTGTCTAGCCAAATCAAACGAAAAGGCCAAATGACATTTCAGAAAGTCATATGGATGGAAGGTTTTCACTTATTGACTTTATATTAACAATGACTGCATTGTTAATATATGATTGAATGCACCAAAATTAAATGGGACAGAGATGTAGGAACTCAACCATACCTACAAAGCCAGCAGAGTTAATATTTGCAGATTGGTACAGGATTGAACATAGTATTTGCTACCTTGCAGTGTTATCCCAGCTACCACTCCTTTTGTTCGTAGCCATAATGCTCAGAATTTGGGGAGTAAAAGTCTCAGTCCCTCAATTGGAATACCAGGTTGGACTTGGGAGCGCATTGGTGCTCTCTGTTTCTGTGAAATAATTTTTTAAACGAGAGTGCTATGCTTGATGTGCAAGGTCACCCACAGCCTCAAAAATTAAGGAACAATAAGCTCTCAGTTCAATAGCTCTTGGTCCTTATTCATCCTAGGGAATAATCCACATTGTCCTCATTTAGCAGACACTATTGAGATCAACAGCTCAGTTGTTAAACACAATGGCAGCTAAGTGAAATGGTGACCCTGCTTCAGATTGTACTTTAGCTCTTCTTTATTTTCCAGACCTGCAAAGGTTTGCCAATGTGATGAGTTACTTTTTAAAAAATCACCGTTGGAATTGGGGTAACCAATACCATTGTTGTATGAGGCCGTCATTAAATAAGGATTACCTGATGATACAGGTCTGCTTTCAAAGCTAAGCCTAACCAACCTGCCTGAATATATTTTAATCTTTTATTGTGATTCCTCACATCCCTAAGTTGGATGCACAGAAATAAAATGTTGATCTCATTGTTTGGAATAAGAACTGGACTGACAAGATGAAAATATATATCTTAAACTATTTTCCACTGTCAGAAAAGTTAGAAGAATAGTTCCAGAGGAAACATTTTTCAACCTTTGTGTCCAATCTAATTCACTGCACAAGAAAAGTCGTTGTAGTGAATGCTGGAATGTTGCCATCTTTGATGAACTACTTTTAAGGAGCGACTGAGATACTCTTTACCACACTTTAGTGAGAGAACATTACATTAGCCCTCCAGCCAGAGAACTGAATTTTCTTTATGAAAGTGCCATACCAAAAACATTTAGCAACCCACCCTGCCCCGGATATCAAAAAAGCCAGCTTTATCAGTTACTCAACTACATCATCCCAAAATTAAATGCCAAAATACTATAAATACAGCTCACAAGAAGTATGAAGTGTGATTGTTACTCTCAGGACAATCTCCTCCAGAGGTCTGTCTGACTGGCACAGCAGGGAGAGAATTTGATAAGTGTCCATCTCAAGAGAAATGGAGGAGAAACCATCTGGAGAAAGGCACTGTCAGTAGCAGCCTCTTTATTTGTTTAAAATATTTTTAGAGTTGCCAATCTTATAACTAAACTCTGGGCAACACTCAATTAAAAGTTAAAACAGCATAAGAGCCATATTAACATTGTAAAACCATTAAAAACAAAAACCTGGCACCAAGTCATACTTCTGATGCGCAGTCATCTAGTGACTTGAGGGAAAGGCCAGATCTCCAAAACTTTAACGAAGGAAGGGAAGGTAGAGCATTGCCAAACTTTGGGAAGAGTGTTCCATAGGGCAGGGGCTGCCACAGAAAAGGCATGCTTCCTAACTCCCATGAGATGGCAATATTTAGGGGAAGGGACAAAGAACTTGCCCATCATACTGTATATGACCTGGTAGGATCAATAGATGTTCTTAGGAAAAGGTTCTGTAGATAACCTGGCCCTGTGCCATCTATGGCTTTAAAGATGATGACTAACACTTTTAATTGCACCCAGAAAGAAACTGGAAGTCAGAGCAGCTGATAAACAAAGGTTTAGAAGAACAAACCTCGGGGCCCCCATTACTGCCATTACCCATTACTTCAACATCACCATTGAAGTTTATGGTTAGCTTTCAAGGGCAGCCCCATGTAGCAATCAAAACAGAATAGGTTGATGTATGAAGCTAGCTCAGCCCCTTGAATCCTTTAGGAAACTAAAAAGACCATAAAACCAGTCTTTTTTCCTGAAGAATTTGGGGAGGAAGATTTAACTGAAGCTGGCAACTAATATAGTTGTAACTCTGGATAGATTCTTAAAAGTTGTTTGAATGGAAGCATATTGTAAGCTGCCTGGAATCATACAAATAGGTGGCATACAGATATTTTAAACAAACAATAAAGCCTGTGGGACACTCGTTCAGCAGCAATTTTTAATAAGATCAAGGAGTTCATAATAGGGTATTTGATTTGTAGATCCTGTGCCAAATTGCTGCAAAGGACAGAATTTGAAGGGGGTTACTGGCAAGAGAGCCAGTTTGATGTATTGTGTAAGGCACCAGGCTAGAAATTAGGAGACTGTGAATTCTAATCCTACTTCAGACACAAAGCCTTTTTAGTTGGTGGCTCTGTAAGTAATAAGATTAAATCTCCACCGGCAACTATTTCTACCTTTTAATTGTTTCAACATTATCCAAAATTAAAATAAAAATAAAAATGGGATTTGTCCACAACTAGTTAGTTACACTTACCTACGCTTTTTTTTTCAATGAGTTTGTCAAAGCACTTGATGGAATGGCACCTGCCAGGCCTTCCTGAAGTTGGTGCTCCAAAAACCTGGTGACCAAATCTCTTCTGCAAGAGCCCAGATGACCACTAGAGGCCAGCAAAGTTGTTGGCATGTGATGATCTGGAGCATTACTGCCCAGAGATGATAATAATCCTATTGTATGGACTGAACCACAAATGTGAAAAATCCTGCTGTTCCTAGAAGCTGAAGGGCTGGAAGAGTTTCTGAAGGGCCTCTTGTGATCTAAGATAACTTGGCCAAAAGTCCAGTCTGACACACCCATTTGCTATGACTTGTTTTAAAGGAGCATCCACTGTATATCCCTACCATTAAATGATTAAACTACTGTTGCTATTTCTTATTCTTTCCTTTATCAGGTTCGTTGATGTCTAAAGGCTGCACGATTAGCTCACTTAGGTGTCTGCTGTCTGCTTCATTAGCTTAAGAAGTTTAATGAGGGAGAATAGCTGGGGAACGAAAGGAAAAGGTTGGTTTATGGATAGGCTGCAAACACAGCAGGATTCAGCCAGCTGGCCGATCAACTGAAAAGAGCCTCATGCTATGGTTTACTAGGATCTTGAATTCTGCTAGAAGCTGTAACTTAGAAAAGTGAGAGCATTCTAGTAGCCCATACAAAAAAACTTACCCTGATAAAAACAATCATGTACCTGATACTGTAAATTAATAGAAACTATTACGGTTATGCAGCAGTCCAACAAATTTATTCATCTGCAGAAGGTGAATCCAAGAAAAAACACTTTTCTTTTTAGGGTATTCCTGACAGGCACTGTTTGCGCTCTAAATCTGCATAGCCTCTGAACTTATATCTTCTCCATATAATTAAATTGGGAAAATTCCTTTTTATAGATGCTAAGGCCGTTTTTCCACTGGTATTTTGTTTGCAATAAGATGAAGCAGAGAAGGAGTTGTTGTTTCCAATAAGAGATTATAGCTGTAACATAATGTTCTCTGTCAACTCAAGCCTTCACCAGATGTATCCATCCACATTAATATGTATTATAATAGAAAAACATATTGGGATTTCTGGCTGACTTGCTCAAAATAGTTACAAGCCACATGAGACGGAAAGTAGAAATACAATATTTATATAACCAAACAGTCTGATTATTACAATAAAATACTTTACTAAATGCAAACTGAGAACATGCAATTGTCAAATCAAATTTCTGCAAAGAACTAGTTGAAGAATGCCACAGAGTGTCTGGCTCTATAGCCTTCAGAAGGAAGAATTAGGTATGAACGATATTCTAATAATCAGATAGTAACACTTTCTCACAATAAATTTTCAATGGCTGATTTAAACAGTTTACTCAAATAATCTGAACTTGTAAAACACAAAGGACATAAATTACGTGGGCTGGGTTAACTGAAAATGTTAGGTTAAAATATGGCTGATGAAATTTCTGCTTATCTTGATTAGTTTGTATCTGAATTATCCTAAACATATTAATAATATACTAGCTCAATACCCGTGCTTCGCTACGAAACTATGTAGTCAGACTTAGTTTTTGGGAAGTAAAATAAGGGGAAAAAATCCTTCTCTGTTACAAGTATCCATCAGTATTCATCTGGTAGTGTCCTGTCAGTGTGTGAAGAGCTGAGGGCTGTTTAGAAACTGAAACATTATTTGTTGGATGAGCAAGGAGACAGCAAGGAGCCTGGGCGTGGCTTAGCTCAACTGTTCTGTACTAAAGCGAGTTGCTGCTGTGAAACTAAAAGTGAAACTGAAACTCCTCTCCTGCTTGTGTTTTGCATTTGGAACAGATTTTTTTTCAGGTGGGGAGTAGAACTCCTTAGCATCAGAGCATGTAAATAATAATATATGAAATAGTAATGCTCTGATGGTCATTTCAAAAAATTCTTTCTTAGTGAGCACCTAGAAGCCAAGAGGAACATACGTGCCAAATTTCAAGTTTGCAGGCTTTATTGTTCTGCAGATTTTGTGATGATACGTGAGTGATATTTCACTTTTATATATATAGATTTACTGCACAATACTCAAACATCTTTATAAATAGCCATTCAACCATTCAAATGTCAGAGCAACAGCAATAGCACTTAGACTCACATACTGCTTCACAGTGCTTTATAGCCCTCTCTAAGCTTAGATATGCTAAGTCTAACTAAATAATTATTTCAAAACTTGCTGCATTGTTCAAATGGGGAGCAGGAGATTGAATGAGGCCTTTGCTTGCAGAGGTGCCTATGAATGGAAGAAGCCCACCAGCTTTCATTCAGTTCCAATTATGGTCCTTTACCAACAAGAGCTAGGGAAGAAGATGGAACATTTTTTCTCTTCCATGTGTTTATGGTCTCCTAGTCCAGCAGTTCCAGCCAGCATGGCCAAGAATCAGGGATGATATAATATAGAGCAAATCAAGAAGATCATTCTTCATTCTCTGATCCAGAATTTATGTAGTTTGAAATGCTGAGATTGCGATTTAACTAACAGCAGTATTACCAGAACTATCAGTGCCCAATGAATATTCAGAGTGCAAATGTTTTTACTGAAAAATGTCATCAATGTTTTTTCTGCTAGATCTGCTTCTATAATCATAATAAATCTTGAGATTTGTTGTGTAAGGATTCAATCATGTCCAATTACTCAGTTATAAGCCCCATTAAAGTCATAGGACTTGCTTCTGAATAAACACTGATGCAGTTCCATTACATCTCAGTTTGTCCAGTGACATGAAAGAACCTACTGTATAAGGCTATAGTCCTTCACACAATTATCTGTGAGTAAGCCCCACAGCAGACCTATTTCTGATTAGGCATTGTGGAATTTCTGCTGTTATAATTCTATTGACTAGCAAGTCAATCCCATTCAGTTGAATGGGATTTTTGAGCTAACATCTGAATAAAGGAGGCTTTGCAAATGCCTAACTCTGGATCATTTCCAGTAAGCCAATATTTATTGCATAAATTGGTATCACATGTTTAAGTATTGCACACAGTTGTTTTTAAAACTGGGAGTGACTGTCTGCAGAGATGGAACAACGAAAATTCAGAATAAAAGGTGGCCATGATTAATTAAGATGACAAGTATAATGAACATAAACATGACAGTTCTTGCATTAGAAATATTTGGGGACACGTTGCTTACAACCCCAGAAAATAATTCGGTGTTCTGATGACTGTGTAGATAAATCAGAGGTTATGAAAACCACTTGGTTAATGCAGGTACAGTAGGGGTGGGATCCGACAGGGTTAACTACCAATTTGGTAATTTACAAGGTTCGGTGATTTACGATGTGCTTTCCTGCACGCTGCCGACGCGCCTGTAAATTGTCGTCAGCATACTGAGTGCAGAGAAGCAGCCTTTCAAAAAGCCCTTGTTTCCTGCTTTTTTAACTGCAGCTGTGCCTCCCACGGCAGCTGAAGTTGAAAAAATCAGGAAATAAAGGTCAGGTAAGAGCCTGGGTGGGCAGGTGGGAAAAACATCAGCAGACATAGAACCGGTTCTATGTCTGCTGCTCTTCAGAGCTACCAGTTCGACAGAGGTGGACAGAACCGGTAGAAACCCACCCCTGAGGTACAGTACTCTCATTGTGGAGGTGAGTATGCAAGTTGTCTTTGCATAAGAGCCAGCTTTACTTATCCAGGAGATCCAGGATTCCAGAAATACAAGCAGATCACAGCTCGAGTGCTTGGAGAACTACTGCAGATGAGCATAAACCAACCATGCCCAGGATGGTTAGGGAATACATGAGTTGTGATCTAACACATGTCATGGCACCATCTCAGGGAAAATAGTGGATAGGACACACCTGTGCTGAGAGAGGATTGATCTGACTGAGGATAAGATTTTTTTTCCACCTGTGAGTTTGCATAAAGTAGTGTTTCTCAATCTTTACAATGTCAAGGTGTATGAACTTCCACTCCCAGAATTCCCCAGCCAGCAACACCTTAAGGTTTTTGAAGTTGAAAAACAACTTCACAAGGCAAAATGACTACATGTTAAAGCCACAGCTGCCACAGCCAAAAGGTACAGTAGCCCTTTTATAGAGCTGGATGGGAGCTATTCATTTCTATGGAAGAAATGGGCACAGGGGTGTGGACCCCTGCTACAGATGGTAATTAGGACTACACTTCCAAGATATTCCAGTTGCAACTCAAGTCTGTCCTTCATTTTTTAAAAAGTCTGTTCTATGCAGTGTGCTTCCGCATAGTATACATATAGTATAGCACACTGGTTTTGGAAGTCATTCACACCAGAGTGTTCAAAATGCTGAGAACTGACTTGTGTTCAGTAACAGGGACTAGAAAAGACCGAAACTCAATGAATGAGCTTCATTTACACACAGCACAACACAGAAGCCAAATTCCAGACTGATTATATTGCTTCATTTTTCTTCTGCAAACTGAACTCTCTCAGAAAGTTACTGCAAAGAAATTTTGGAGGGATGGTACCCCATCCTGGCCAACCCCCTGCCCCCCACAACTGTGTCAGGCTCATTAAGAGGCCCACATACAAGAATTTAGCAGCGAGTTCTTAATTCCTACATTCAAGAGACATATATTTGAGAGGAGCTAATTTATTGCACCGTTTTGGACTGCAACTCCTTCTAAAACTCAGTTAAAAACAACAACAACAACAACAAAAACCTCCACCCCAAACCAGTTTCAATCGTGTGCATCTTTTTTTTTTTTTAAAAAAAACATTTTTAACCCAAAGAGCCTCATTTTTAAACTACCAATGCGTGTGTGCGTGTGTACATTATCCCGCTACGATCTTTCTCGCTCTTTCCCTCCTCCAGCACTACAACACTTAAGGGTGGGTGTGCCTCTCTCTTGTTCTCCGCTGGCAACTCCGGAGCCCTTCACAAATCGGACATGCCGTGTGTTTTCTAGCACTGCGTTTGGCACGCGGGCACACACAGTACATATTTAAAATGCTCATCTCGGCTTGCAAGGGGTGAGGGTCGGGCGAGAGACAGAGACAAGACAGAAAGGCAGAACTTTCCCCCCTCCCCCCCTCCTCCTCAAACGATCTCAATTTAGATACAAAGTTCTGAAAAGTTGCTCTGAGGTTGCAAGACCTCGAGGCGTGCTAATCCCGGAGCAGCCCTTCCTTTTTTTTTTTTTTTCAAAGCAGAAAACACCCCCTGCCACCACAGGATTTGAAACCACGAACCTGGTGCTAACCCGCTTAGTCCGTGCCGTTGAAGCGAGGCGTGGGGGGGGGGGGGAACAAAATTGCTTCTCCCTTCCAAACTGCGCAGTCCTCGGCCGCTCGCTGGTGGTCCTCGCAGCCCGCGGATCCCAATCCCCGCTGCAGGAAGACCACAGCTGGACTGCTTCCTTCAAGTTGGAGCCACTTACAGGTCTTGTGCCGAGGGTGAGTCACCCTCCGCCATGGAGGAAAGGAGGCTGGGGCGATGGCTGTCAAGACGGACCCTTGTCTTTAAGCCTACACTTGCAAGCACCAATGTCGATGCAGGGGTGGAGAGAAAGAAGCAGGGATCCCCGTGGCTGCGAAGGCGAGGGCTAAACAAATGTCTCTTTTCCCGGGATTCATTTCAAGGCTTGCCTGGGGCCAATGAGTCATGGGTACGCTTCTCTCTCCCCCCCCTCCTTCCACACGCACACGCACACACGCACACACACACCCATTCGCGTGCAGCAGATCCACACAAACACTCCTTGCAAGGAGCGCAGAGGAGCTTTCTGCTGACGCCTTGACAAAAATCTCAGCCTTCCAAAGATTTCTTCGTTTTAAAAAGTCATTTGAGCAGCAGCCATTCCGGAATGCAGGAATACACAGGCTAGCTGCCTCCTCCTACGTTCCTGCGTCGCCCCCTCTCTGGCCAGCTGTTACCTGCTGCGGTCCCATTTCACTAGGTGACTTAGGAGAATGCACCCAAGTCCCAATCATACCTCTCCTAAAAAGGTACTGTGTGTGTGTGGCTGCTCAGCAGTGATGGGTCTTTAAGTTTCTGCTTAAGTGACAGAGGTCCTATGAATTAGCTGCATGCATTTCTTCAACACAGCAAGGCGAAAATGTTTTGGTTTCACAGCTCCATCTCAACTCAGCCATGGTTAAGCCCCCAGGAATGTCAGTCATTGCACAAATTTGTTGCCCCTAACTTAAAT
Source organism: Laticauda laticaudata (assembly GCA_004320025.1). NCBI lineage: Eukaryota > Metazoa > Chordata > Lepidosauria > Squamata > Elapidae > Laticauda > Laticauda laticaudata. The sequence goes on from BHFT01006695.1 coordinate 57,619, forward strand.
TCCTCCCATGGTCAACAATATCTTGAATGTTTGAACCCAGTGTTTTCATCCTCAGCAACTTTGAGATGTGTGAACTTCAACTCCCAGAATTCCCCGGCCAGTCAGCTTAACTAAGGTTGTTTTCTTGTGACCAGTTTCAACTCTGAACTTTAAGCAACTGTAATTTTAATAATTGTAAACATATTTTTTTTACTCCATCCCAGGACTTGGCAAATATCTTGGTCTTCCCATTGAATGGGAAGAATGAATTGAATTTTGTATGGCTGCCCACATCAGTTCAGTGACTCTGGAAGCTAATAATACATAAATGCATAATATAACAGGATAAACAAACAATATTATAATGCAATGAGACTCCTCTCACAGCTCATCACTGTCCATCTGACCCTAGTCGCTGATGGAAAAGCCAAGACTTCAAAATCTAACAGGATTAGGACCAGCAGAATCTCAGGCGTGGATAGTGCTCTCTTGAGTTGGGCAGCACATCTTCCAGTTGACTAACTGGTATCCCATCACGGTCCTTGTTCTCTCACTAGAAAACCAATTAAACAAAATACTCTTCATGCAACACAGGGACAGCAGTGGAATTCAACTCCATCTGATGCAGCCATAATTGGTGGCCTAAGTGGCTTTAAAAAACAAGATCATGCAAATTTACTAATTAGTTTGTATAACAGACTCTGCTTTATCTTTAAAATATGCATAGATGGCCTGCTAACTATCATAAATGTAAAAGGGATACCACATTGGTGCCATAGCCATCTGTAAATCACTTCAACAACGTGATGAATTCTTTGTGCAAATGATGCATGTGATGTCAATTGCTTCCTCACTTCCCTCTCAATACCCATGTATAATGCAGATTGTACACTTAAAGCATTGTACACAGTGCCTGAATTCACCATGATATCAGTATAAACACTGCTTGTATATGTGAAAGCACACACAGATAACCAGGGCAAGCATGAGCTTCCCAAAACACACAGTTGCTTTCATGCTTCAAGGAGGGATGCTTCATCTGTACTGACCTTTTTTTATGAGTAGCAATAACATGTAGAGTTACATACCCCTTCACAGAGTCAGCCTATTGCCCCCAACAGTCTGGATCCTCATTTTACCGATCTCAGAAGGATGGAAGGGTGAATCAACCTTGAGCGAGTGAGAATCAAACTGCCGAACTGCGAGCAATTAGCGGTCAGCAGAATTAGCCTGCAATCCTGCATTCTAACCACTATGCCACCTCTTTCAAGTCAGCCCCACTAATGGTGAATATTAACAAGCCAGACATGAGGGCAATGGGTCTCTTCTCTTTTGCACCCTGCTAATTGCCAGTTCAAAAAATTATTCAGAGCTTGGAATCAGCATATATAGCCATCAGGATTAGTAACCAGTGATTTAAATGAATTAAAAGCAGTTTGTTGGCTTAATCCTTGACCTGTTACATTCTTTTAAACTCAACAGTTTAAGAATTTGAGATGTGTCTCATGGTGACACTGGGACCCAGAATCAGGCTACTGCATTCGCTTTAAATATTATTGTGACTTCAGGTCAGAGTGGGTTGGCGATGGGTCCAAGCTACAGATAAGTGAGAAATGTTGCTGAGCATTTGCAGGAACTGGTTTGTTCAAGTTTATTCCAAACTTTCCTCCAGTTATTTCCCCTTTAGGAAAGGGGAGGAGTAATGGAAGATTAGTATCTTTGATAAAATGCCAGAAGCAAATCAGGTTCAGGAACATCATTTTGAAAGAACCGCAGTGCTGAAACCTTTATCCCACCCTAAATGCAGTGGGAAACACTAGCCCATGCAAAGTGGAAACATATCATTAGCTATCACTTGCCAATTCTTACCACAGTGTTTATCAAACTTGCAAACTCCCAGAACTCCCAGCTAGCAAATTGCCAAATCTGAGAAACATTGCAAAAGAGTGATAGGTTAATAAAAGGCAATAGCAGCTTATTCTTTCCTGAAATACATTTCTTTGTTATTAGGGAAAATGCTTCCTTGTTTAGATTACTTATTTGTCATACTGAATCTATAATTTTGAAACTCAAATTGACATTCATTTGTGACATTGTAATTTGTTCTGATGCTAAAGTATTGTAAAGCATAAAATGTGCATGCAAAAGACCTGTTCTCCCTTGGGCTCTCCAGCTTCTATCATAATATTCCCAATATTTTTAACACAACCATGTTGGCTGCAGGATTTTAGGGTTTCCTGACAAGAGGACCTTTGTATTGCCTCTTGGGCAAGGTTCATCTTTTTCTTGCCACTTCATTTATTCTCCCATGAGTTTCAGTCCAAGGACAAGAGGAAAATGAGTTTAAGTTCCCTTTACTCATTTTTGTGTACGATGATCTTTGCACAGAGATGTTTAGACAAATACACTCTACTGTCAGATTGGCAAAAGGAGTTTTGCTCTAAGATGGGCCTCAGCAAGGGCTGGAGAAGCCTCTGATTGTCCTGCTTATAAAAATAGAAACCTTCTTTCAGACTTTATTTTAAAAAAATGCTAATATGAAATAGCATTTGAAATAGGAGTTGGTATTCCAAGGAAAATCTGGTAGTTGTCTCCAACTACCTCATAGTCAATGGTGGTATTCTACCGGTTTGGCCTGGCTCTGCCGAGCCAGTAACAGCATTGAGCAGCGGAGACCGAATCGGTTCTCTCCACTGTTCTGCTGTTTGGGCCACCCTCCCGGGCTCCCATACTCACCTTTATCCAAGGGTGGGATTCAATTTTTTTAAACAATCAGTTCTGTGTGTGTGGCAGAGTTGGTGGACCTGGCTTGGTGGTCATGTTATTGGCTGGGTGTGGCCAACTTAATATCACTCACTTCAAGGCACGCATCACCTCGCCTGGCCTCTTGTGACTGTGGAATGTTGCAAGAGTTGTAAGTGTGAAAAATGGTCATAAGTCACTTTTTCAGTGGCATTGTAACTTTAAATGGTCACTCCACACAAGCAAAGTACCAGCAAAGGAAAGAAAACTCCAGAGATGTTCCCGAGACAGGAAGTTTAGTCCTGCCAAGAATGTAATAAGGGTTAATGGAGAGGCAATTTCTGTAAGCAACACCAGAATGTTTTCTTCCTGCCTTCCTCACAGGATTAGGCCAGTAATTTTTTCTAACAACAGGTTCTCCAAACTGCTTACAATGTTAACAGGTTCTAGTGAATAGCTGTGAACCTGTAGAATCCCACCTCTGTCTTTATCCTCTGCTTTTGAAGTGCAGCTGCTTTGCGCGGTAGCTGCTGAAGCGACCGGGAGAGTAAAGGCTTGCAGGTGAGTTGGAACACCTTTGTGCCAGTGCAAAGTGCAGGTTTGGCGCGTGCACATGTACAAAATGTGTGAGTGTGCAAAAAGGACGCCCACCAAGCCATACCCAACGAACCAGTGGTAAACGTTTTTGAAAAGACACCACTGGGGGAGAGGGACATATGGTCAAAGAAATATTAGTTCCTATAATTTAAATGCAAGTACTTCTGCTAAAGCACTAAAGCAGAATAAGACTGCATTGAACATTTTAGCAGTTGCATAACTCTGCAAAGTGCATGCACACACGCAAAGTACATGCATGCACACAAAGTGTGTCCACCTATCCATGCCCACCAAACTGGTGGTAAATCTTTTTGAATCCCACCACTGCTCATAGTCCATTTCTATGGAGATTCTCAGTCATCCAGGTCATGGTTGTCCCAAAGGAAGCAGCAGCAGCTTCCTGGATGAGAAGTGAAACATCTTTAAAAAAAAAAAACCAGAAAGTCCAGTTGCCTCTTGAAAAAAACACCTTTGGGACATTCATAGTCAATTGTGGAGAAAACTGGGAAGAGAGGACAGAAGTTGTTTTCGACTTATAACTGTAATGGAGCCTGGAATTTCCATCATGATGGATGTAAGTCGAGGCACCCACTTGACTGAACTCAATTTTATGACCTTTTTTTTTTTTGCAGCAGTCATTAACCAAGCACCATGGTTGTTAAGTGAACATGGCAGCAAATACTCTGGTCATTATCAATGTATTCCTATGGGCATGTTTTTGCTGGCAAAACCGCAAAACCATCATAAATTGCAGTCATGTGATTATGGAACCCTGCAGTGGGTCAAAGGTGAGCCAGTTGTCAAGTGCCTGTGGTGTGGTCATGTGACTATGGGAATATATGCAACCAGGTCAGAAGTAGCTTTGGATGGGTGGAGGGTCTGTTGTAGGGGTGCAATTCAACCACCTTGGCCCACCTCGGGAGAAGTGGTAGGGATGATTTGAATTGGTAAAAAAAATCACCGATGATTTGAATTGGTAAAAAAAATCACCCCAGTTGCTATTACTACCAAGCCACGCCCACAGCCACACCCACAGAGCCGGTAGGGAAAAAAAATGAACTTCACCCTGGTCTGTTGTAATTTAAAATAATTGCTAAGTTGTTCATAAGTTGAGGGCTACCTGTATTAATGTACACCATCTTGAAATCTGAGAGGAAAGATGGGATGTAAAAACAATTAATCATAGATAATAAAATCTGCTTTGTTAAGCCAATGCCTACTAAGCTCAAAAGATCTCTGATCACTTATCACTGAGTTTAAGGAAAGAATGTTTGCTTTAGAATTTTTTTTCAAAGGATAAGAACATTTTGGAGAATTTCTTAATGAAAAATGGCATTCTTCGTCTTGCAGTAGTCTAGCATGCAGTAGTCTAGCATGTCTGTACATGTTCTTTCTTTCATTATAAAGTCATGTTTTCAGTCATCTGCCACTTCCCTGGTGCCAGAGGTGGTACTCAGCAGGTTCTGACCAGTTCTGGAGAACCGGTAGCAGAAATTTTGAATAGTTTGGAGATCCGGCAAATACCACCCCTGACTGGCCCCGCCCCCATCCTCTGCCTCTGGAGTCCCAGCTGATCAGCTGGGTCTTATTTTGTTGCCCTGCACAAGAGAACGGAGCTGGAAAGCAGGTTAGAGGGGTGGGGAGGGAATGGAGATTTTGCAGTGTCCTTCCCCAACCATGCCCACCAAGCCATGCCCACAGAACCGGTAGTAAACAAAATTTGAATCCCACCACTGCAAGATACTAGGAAAAATCTCCTCTACTGGGACTCTTTCAGCAGCCATTGTCACCACTGTGGAAAATCCTTGAGTAATTTAGTGGAATTACCCGTTCTGTTTTTCTGCCCTCAATGGCGGAAAACCCTAAGTGGCGAATCTGGAAAGAACATTTGTGCATTTGCAGTTTTTACTGACAGATTTGGGACCTGTCCTGAATTGTTCACTGTTTGGGTTTCATTACAACCAGCCACTATACATAACTAATATTAGTTATAGTAACTATGTGACTTCATTATTAGTCTTAAATATGTGAAAGAGTTCTCAACATGAAGAACTAGGGCAGGCAATAATTAGCTCACACTCTGAAATGGTAGAGCCCAACAACAGTTTCATTGCACAAATCTTATTTACTTACTGAAATCAGTTAATGAATGGGTTGCCTGCCGCCTTTCATGTCTGAGTTTGTTATTTGGAGTGGCCACCTGCAAATTTACCCATGCATTTTGGAAAGCTGGATTTAGTGTTTGTAGAATTGCTATTGCCTGTTATGCATTCCAGTGCAAAGCTGCATCATATATTCTCCAGCAGAGGAGGCAAGATCAGTGTATTGGAGTGAAAGAAAGTAAGGGAGTTACTGATACAATCTTTTTAACATATATGTACCAGTGGCAGTGAATTATCCACTGTACAAAATACAGGAAATGGCAGAGTCTTTGGGCTTGATCAGAAGTGCATAATTTGAGTTTCTGTATTTCCAGGGTACCATAAAGCTTCCAAAACAATGAGTGCATTAAATTGTAATTTAATACAGTAAAAAGTAAAATATGCTAAATAGCTATCTAATAGATAATATATTAATTATAATTAATATTAATTGCCCTGAAGTACAAATGACTAAATTCCATTCAATATTGTTCAGCTCCCTTGCTAGTTCTTGGACCAAAAAAAAGTTTGTCCCTGGTGATTATCAGATTAGGAAAAAATTGACTAAAGTGATCACTTGTGAACTAAACTGAACAAAGGACTAAACCAAAGTCTGTGCCACTTTTTTGGAAAGTTTGCCATTGCTTGCTCCCTAGGGCTGGAAAAGAGTGACTGGCTAAAGTCACCAAGTTGCCTTCATGGCTAAATTGGGATTATAATTCATGGTCTTGAAGTTTTTAGCCTGGAGTCTTAACTAGTACATAATCACAGCTAAATATAATAATATTATATATAATATACCATATATTATAACTGCTGGAGCATTCAGTTTATCTTTCTGGATTTTGTTAAGTGCACTATTGTTATGAGAAGGGTAGCCTAGTGACATATAATATGCTTGCAATAATCAAGGAATGTATGTAACCATATGGAGTTTTGCAAAGAGGACAGCCTTGAAATACTGGAAGACTTATTGACTCTAAACATCACATGGAAAGATGCTGAAGTACCTGTCCAAGATAAAAAACATTGGAGTTCCCTTGCTATCTGATATTGTCAAGCTCCAGGGAAATCAGGAGATCCAGACAGTTCAAATGAATATAAAGATTTATTGCAAGCTTAAACTGTCTACAAGAATCTGAACCACTAATGGTCAAAGCAATTTGGCAGTAGATAAGGATTTCACAGTGAGCTAGACTTAGATCTCCTATGTGTTGGAAGGGACTCATGACTTATAACATGTTTGATTCCTCCCTTAGTCTCAGCCTAATCATCTTCTGTAGATATGCTACACAGCATGGGAAAATCTAGTGCTAATGCTCTGATGTGCGAAATAGGCACCTTCCGGTGTAAAACAATGCACCTAAAGCAGACGGCTAAAGCCATAACTATATTTTGAAAGCATATTAAATTACAGATGAAATAAGCAATAAGATTTTGGCCAAAAACCCACCAACAATATCTCTTTCCCATCAGGATATTTCATAGAGCCTCTATGTTTAGAGAAAGTATTTAACTGAATAAACACCAGACACTGGAGAAGAATAATGGAAAAAGACCGTTGTCTTCATGCCATTTCAAATTTTTCTGGAAAAGCAGGTTAGTTACTTGGAAAAGGCAGGATTGATTTATTTTTCAACAAATTGGGACAAGCAATCATATGCCTCTAAGTTAATTTGCATTACAACTCCCAGAGTTCTTTGCTGAGGTGGCTGGGATTGGGAGAAACTGAAGTCTGTCTAAGAGTATTCAGAATATTTATCTGTCGGTATACAGAATGTAGTTTTCCTCAGGTTACAAGTCTTGAATGTCATCTGAATGGGCAACCCAGTGATCATTGTTTCCATATTTGTTTTCTAGCAGCTGGCTCAGCTGATGAATGTTTGGTTGATACTATCTGTGTTACGTAAACTGAAGTTGGAGATTATCCGTGTCATTACATTCTGTATTCACCCTTTGCTTCATCATCCTGTTCCCTAAAACTGAAACTAAACAAACATATGCTGCCACACCTATCTATAAAAAGAGACATTGTCCCATGACAACTCTCTCATGATTTATAAATTTCATTACTCATAAGAGTGTTTTATAAAAGGAAGAAAAAGTGCATGCGTTGCTGTATAATAGTCAAAATAGCTCATAACACAAAGCCGGTAGCTGGAGCTGAACCTACTTTGTATTCAGGCTGATAATTATAATTTTGATTCATGATCACCTCTCCTTATTCAGCAAAAAAAAAAAGGCTTGGTTTGTGTCTAGACAAATGAGTATTTTTAGATATATAACTCTGCAGTTTGATGCAGAGAAGCAAAGGAATAGGACATTGGAGTACTAGCTACTAGAAAGTTTTTAGCCTTTTCGGTATGACTAAATAAAAAGTTGAGATGCAAAAGTGAATTTTTGTAGTAAGTATTAGACGTAGTTTTCTTGTGCTTCCATAATATAGAAAACATCTATACAATGCAAATTCTCCCCTTATGCCCATCCTATCTACATACTTTAATGAGTCCCCTATTCAGCAAAGCAAGGTAATGTTCTTTCTCTTCTATTGGTAGGAACAGACGGTCAGGAAAAGCATAGGTCTTATTATCATAATCATCAAATGACACTTCCCCTATTTAAAGTGAAATTATTCAAACGGCAATTGTGATAAAACAAAATCTTTCAACAACCTGTTCAGAATCTATAGGGCAATTAAGCTTATTTAAAATTAAAGCCCATGGTAAGGAGCTATACTTTTCATAATGATGTTAACCTCTATTTTGACTCTTAAGATATGTTTACTGAGTATTGTTGTTGACATTTCTTCTATAAGTAGCCATATTCCAATGTTATGCTATAACTAGAGTATTTATCATGAATGATAAACAATACATATCCTGGGATCATGTTGCAGGATCCAATCTGAGTTGGACACCAGGACTCACAGGTTTATTTTTCCAAGCTTTTGGGCTCATGCTGAAGCCTATCTGAGAAGTTCCCTGATGATTGGTTCTAGCATGAGTCTGAATGCTTGGAAAAATAAACCTTTGGTCCCAGATTTGGATTCCACAATATTTATGTGAAGCAGAAGGTATTCAAATTAACATTTGAATTAATACTGAATAGAAAAATAAGCATTTGAATTGAAGGAAGGAAGAAAAGGAAAAAAATTGAACATTTGCACAGAAGACGGCTTTCAAAGAAGAATTAAATTGAAAGTGTTTTAAAGATTAAATAAAGATCATTGGTTGCCCTCTCCCCTCTTTGGAAAAGCTTTATAGCTCCCACTGCCTTAAGAAAGTTCAAAACATTCTCAAAGATCCATCTCATCCTGGGAACCCTTTTTTTGAACTATTACCATCTGGCAGACAGTACAGCATAATAAAAACAAGAACAAATAGGCTGAAACATAGCTTCTATCCCAGGGCACTAGCGCTACTGAATTCTACTGTATAGTGTAATATTAATACAGTATCAGGAGTTTTCAATTCAATGTATAGAATGTGAAGGATATGTGTTTGTGTTTATTTTCATAGTCATAATGTACACTGAAGATGGTATTTAATTTTGTTATACGAGATGCAAGGACAATAAAGTAAACTAAAGTCTTCTTCAAAACATTTGTGCTGAAGAACAATGTTGAAGCATTACATGTGTGCAAGATAAAATGAATATTTAATTACAAAGACCATAAGAGTTACAAGGCTTATTCATGGATCTTCAGGGTGAGTGAGTCACTGACATTTGGGGAAACAAGTGATGGGTTTGAATCACTGGATATTTGCACACATATGCATACGTTCACAAGAATTATTTAAATTTTTGCCATAGTATGAGGCATTATTACTAGTGTAATCAAGTTTTATAATTAGGAGAGGAGGCTACCACTCTGCACTTATATATAGACAATCTCTGTGGTCTCCAGCTAAAAATCAGATAGTAATGAGAAATCTTTTTGAAAATTGATTCTAATCCATTCAACCAAGGAAAATTCTGAGGTTATTGAAAAACCACTGTTACTCTGTGCAGATGATGTTAAGATAGCTAGACAAATCGGTTTATTCGGTAAGACTGTAATCTCCAGTTTTCCCAGTTATGTGGCTTCGACTAAGGATTTGTATAAGCTTTCATACTTGGCTGATGCTCAAATTTATTGTAATTTCCATGGAGGAGAATAGAAAATAAGGTTTATTTCAGTATTTAGCAGAGTATTTATGAAATGAAATATATCTATGCCTCTTTAATTGAGCTATATTTGGAATTCATTTTTGGGACAAATATTTGCTTGGGAACAGGGAGCATTAGATAGAAAGTCCATGTGAATTGTGAATCTGTACTGAAATAACACATCTCATTAGTTTTAAGATGTGTGGACTTCAGCATCAACAATTCCTTGGCAGTTATGACTATCTGTGGAATTCTGGGAATTGAAGTCAACACATGTCTTAAAGTGTTTAAGGTTGAGAAACACTGGACAGCAGGATTCTTTCTCAGTATGTTTTGGAATGATTAATTAAGCCATATGACTGATTAGGAGCTGCCAATCAGAAGCTATATAAATGTTTTAAATCAATCAATCAACAAATGACAACATGGGATCACAAAGCTGATCCCGAAAGCACTGCTAAAGCAGCTTATTGAATGTCAAAAAGACCAAGTGCTGTTCTAATTGGGCTTTTATCTTTGTACCATCTTGCATATTTTAGGAAATAAGTAAAACATTGTTTATTCCTGTTATGGAGGGTAGAGAGGAAAGAGGGCAGAAGAATAAACAATGACTGGATTTCCTTCTGGATAGAATTTACTCTGTCATGGATCTAACTTGCTTTCAGCAGAAATTTTGGCACCCCCCCTTTTTCTTCTTCTTCAAGGAAGAAAGGAGTCTTAAGTCCTTCTAGGAGTCTTAACTCCTAGAGACTGCATAGACAGGTCCCTGCAGTTTTCTTGGAAAGATTTCGGAAGTGGTTTGCCGTTACCTTCTTCCCATGACTGAGGGAGAGAGAAAGAAACTCCTGTCTAGTAATTCATCTGGCTTTTTGTCTAAGATGGGACACAAACTCACAGTCTCCCAGTTTTTAGCCAGGTGCCTTAACCATTGCACCAAACTGGCTCTCCATTAACCCTTATTTCACTCTACAAATATTTGGCGAATATTTACATTTTCTTATTACTTAGTTTTAGAATGTGAGCATGACGCTCTCTCCTGGCAGCTCTCTATTAGGATTAGTACTTGGTACTACTGGAATTGAGTTATGAATTGAGGGACAGCTCTGAGAAAATGCGTCCAATTACCCCTCCCCCCCACTATCACCAATGTATATTCATACTGACGCCAATGGGCAAATGTCATTTTGCCTTCATTCCTTGAAATTTGTTTCCCTCTAAAATGAATTACAGAACATTCTCAATTCTTTTATTAATAATATTTTGATTCATAGAGTTATGACAGAAAAAATATCACATGGTTACAGAATAGAGGTCTCAGCAGCAGGGAATGAATTTTAATGTCAAATGGAAAAAATGAAAATATCCAGCAAGCATTCTGCAATTTACATATTAAGGGATCTGTCCATCCTTGTCCAGAAATAGTGATGAATGACGAACCATGCCTGACAGAAAGTACATTAAAGCGTACCATCAGAACATAGCAAGATCCAGGTCCAACCAAAATGTCACAAATCTTCACACAGCAATGCCATGGAACTGTGTCATAATCAGCAATTACTGTTTGGAGTCCATGGAGGTGGGGCAGACAACAAGATATGCATAATAACATCATCATGCAAATACTGTGTATTATGGTCTTGCACCAAATGTTTTATAAAAGGTATGTAACTACCGTAGCATTTTCATGTTGATGTCATCATGCAACTATCATTTGTTTTGTTGTCCTTTGCTGTTATTGCAGTTTGTTACACACTACGTTGATAATATATCCTGGGTAATTTTGATTGCAGTGGGAGAGAAATGTGTTCAATAAATAAATGTTTAATTAATACACTGCATGATATTCATATTGTTTTTTCTCAAGGCTTATCAAAGATATTTTGCTGCAAATGATACCTTACAATCACCCAAATAAGGATAAATACATGAAGCAGAAAAGCATCCCTTCCTTACGCTTGGCAGTAAATACACTACTACTTATTAATAACTTCATTAACTAATAATTTTCTGCCTATTATTAAGATCCACAGTCTAATGAATGGCCAGGGCATTTTATTTCTTCTCTATGTTATGTTTTCTCTTTTGTCCCTTTTACGTTCATAGTATTTTTTTCACTACTGCTCCTTAATCTTTTTTTTTTTTTTTT